>CM033390.1:24071910-24376319 GCA_019426215.1 Buddleja alternifolia | reverse complement strand
CTTGTTCACACAGATTTCTGCTCCAAGACACTTCTATCCTCTTGCTTCTTTCACTCAGAAATAATGCAAGTATCCAACTTCGACTTCACACAGAACGCGAGGCTTGGATGGGGTTTTTCTAAATGGTTTGTTTGATTTTGATAAAGTTCAAACAACTGGGAATATCTCAATAGTAATATAGGTTTCTCCGAAAAGAATATTTGAGATATTGGTTGACTGTCTCAGGATTAGTAGAAAAGCAAAGAGAATGTTTGCTTGAATATTCTGGCTTTTTTGAGAATTTAAGGAATGAGACTTCAATTCAACAGCAATTTGGCTTGGAATCAATCGGGTATGTTTGACTTGTTGTTGAAGTCCTATTTATAGGCATTCTTGGAAAAAGTGTCCGTTTGACACATGCACAGGGGCGTGTCTCTCACTTCCGCGAGTGAACAACTTTTGTCCTTTTTCCTCAAAATCTTCTGCACAAAAGTTGGTGTTGCAGTCTGTGAATAGTTGACAGTCCAATATGGTGGCTTCTCCGTACGCCCGATAGAGCTTATCACATTTAATGCTCTTATGAGCATTTAATGCATTTGAATTAAATGCCCGTTGGCACTTAATGCACTGAGAATATTTGCATTAAATTCCTTCTGGACTTAGAAATAAATTCAGGTGAAATCAGTTATTGATATACATTCATTCATCCTTAAATTACTTCTGTCCTATAAGTGACGCTTGATGTAGCTGGTCATTTGGACGCTTGGAATCTTTATTTTTATTCAGACTTCAGGAGCTTGAGTCTTCAAACTTAACTACTGATAAACTCATTCAGAAATTATTAGACGCTCAGTCTAAGAGTACTTAGCCTACCAATCTAGAGTAAAATAAATCAAAACCTACAAAGCCTATTACAATTCTAACGCTCAAAGCTTATACATGATTTCTATTAAAATCAAACTTACATATTTTGGGGTCTAACAAGTAATCCTCATTGTCATGATTAAAACTTCTAACTTGAAATTCCTAACAACACCTCCGTATAATTCCCAATAAATATATATATGGTGCTAGCAATAAATATATATATGGTGCTAGCCTATATATTTATTTTGGATCTAATCTAAACTTATATATGAAGATAGGAATATATGTGAAAGGTTAATCTCAACACATGAGCAAAACCTTGTCAAGAAAATTAGGGTGAGGAGCGACTTTCTTGGAGAAAATAGGAAGACAAAAATTTTCTCCTTTTTTGCTTGAGGTGGACGAAAATTTCACTCAAAATAAGTTTGTGTGTGTTTCTTAACGCACGTATTTATAGAGAGACTCCTAGGTTTAGTTTACTTGGAAGTCAAGATGAAATCAAATCTCCAAGATTTGACTTTCATCTAATCCTAAGCAAATTCTATTAAGGAGTTTCCTAAAAACAAGGAACTTAGCTTTCAAGCTAACTTTTTCCTTTTTCTCTTTCCTACATATTTCATTGATTTCAACTTGATCAAGACTTGGAGATGAATTAAATCCCCTCCCCTGTTTCGTCCGCCACCTAGCCCCCACTTACACTTGGAGTCCAAATTTTTTATCCAATTTGATTTAATTTTTGAATCCTTATTTAATTAAATAGTCTAACCATTTAATTAAATATTCCATAATAATTAAAGTCCAACCTTAATTATTATTACCCAATTATTTCTTCAGTCTTATTTAATTTTCGACTTTCTCTACTAATTAAATAAAACCCTTGGACTCTACTTAGTCCATTAATTAATTAATCTTACTTGATTAATTAAATAGTCTAATTAGTTGATTTACTACCAACTAATAATATTCCTCTTTAGGTAAGTCCTAGACTTTCCTAATTTTACATCAAATTCCAAAGTCGATTAATAATATCTTTTAAGCAGGAACCTTAGGAGTAAGTGTGTGACCCCTTAGGCTCGTTTATGTTCTAGTAGTAAGTACACTTTCCAAAAGTGTCATTATACCTTTTGTATTTAGAAAGTACTAGATTAAATCTTTCTTGATTTAATCCAACCATGAATTATCACCAATAATAACATGGTACCTACAAATCAAGGTTACTGTCTATCAACGGGCCTTGAAGACCTAGACACAAACTATATCAAGATACTCAACCTGTCATAACCACGATCCTCGCATAAGTAAGATCCCTCCGTCATATTTCCCGGATTGGTGTCTCGAGTAATGGCTTAGTTGAAACTCTTACGACTCAATCATTATTTCTCCTTCATTGCTTGATATCGATTCATGCAATCTAAACGAGATAACACTCCGCCTCTTTGGATTGCCATACTTTGGCTAAAGATTCCTTGAATCAATTCAATAAGCAAAAAATTGGAAATGTCTGATTTTCTAAATTAGTGATGGATCTCAACTTGGTCTCTTATGTACCTCGACACATAATCATACTATACCCAAGATATCCCATATGCTGATTCGCGAAGGAATCATGAGATAAGTCAAAGTATAATTGACTATGCTCAAATTAACAATAGAACCTCAAGTCTATAAGGATTACTCTTATGCCTACATGATTATAGGAAATTCCATACTCGATCAGGATAACCATTTTAGGAATTTCCTGGCGGGGTTGTTCAATTCACTCATTAATCCAAATGAGAACCCTAGTGTACAGCTATGCCTATGGAACGAGGCACGTTCTCCAAGAAATATATACACAAGCAAGTCTTTCGGGTCTTTGTCAATATCCCTCATCTTGACAAACCCATCAACAAATTAGAACCTTTTAAGAATCACGACCTTAGAGACATATTCCATCATCGTCATTCCTGATGTCCGATGATGTCCCATAGTCATGTGTGATTCAACAGACTTCGTTCAAAGCATATAGTTGTTGGGAATCGATACCCAAAAATGCAGCGGAATAAAATTTTGATTTGATTCCCGAGCTATCGATCAATTTAGGTTTTTGTTGATTTTAACCGAAGAACGAGATAGAACAATTTACCTCTTTGTTCTTCGTTTCGTTTCTTGATCCACCGTCTACAACAGCAACCCCCGGGACTCCTGCCTCTAGATAATCACGTGCGGAATTCACCAAAAAATCTTCCTCCTCCATCTTGATTGGCGGCTAGAAGAGAAGAAGAGGGAGATAATATTTTCTCTCCACTTTTCTGTGTAACTTTTGGTGGCAACTAATCAAATCTTAACCTAGGTCTAAGTGTTAGAGGATTTATATAGAATCCTCCTACTTGGGCCTAGGTTTAGGCGCTTCATAGTCCCATGTGGATTTCCAAGTGGGCTAAGTTGGCCCAGTCAACTAAGTCTATTTTAATTTAATTACATTTCATATTTAATCCAATTAAATATGTGTGTGATGAAATTAATATTTAATTTAACCAAGTTAATTAAATATTCAAATTAATTTAATATTTCATTGTTTAATCCAATTAAACAACTAATTAAATTAATCAGTCCACTTAATTAATTTGTCCACCTTATGGAAAATTATCAAAATGCCCCTCCAAGTACACAAAGTGATTTCCCACTCATTCCTGGTAGTGCGACTCTCTAGGTTCATCTTGATTGGCAATGGGAGGATACCAAAGGATGTGGGTGACACCTAGCCATCCCCCGTGGCCCCACATTGTAGCCCAACCAAGTACGAATGACTATGTCATTACAAACCTCTTGACTATGAATTCCATATGAGTATAAGCCCTTCACTGATGTACCCCAATCGAGTGAGAGTCATGGATTATGTCAAACTCACATAACTCGATTTTATTCTATGAACCATAGTAATCTGAAATGATTGAACTGCCCTCCGTATCCCATATGATTCAATTCTTCTGCTTTAGCTAAAGACATTTCAGTTACCTATGATCGCATAGGGTATCTTCTCGTTTACTTTCGAGACAGTGAATCCCTTCTTGGCAATCACTTCACAACTGCTACTTGCCCATTGGGATCGCACTTCGAGGTCGGCCCCACCAACAGGTGAATTAAGCCTAATTACTCTAGTAACAGGTCCAATGTCACAAGCACATCCTGTTAATGAATCCTCAGGTCAAAGGCTCACGCATACTATTATAGTCAGTAATCTAATCATTGACCGTCACCGAGTAAAAACCCATGTGATCGGATTACTACGAGCCATGTTCGAACATATCAATTCCATTGATATATCTATGACACGTGTTCTCACTATCCCATAGTGTTCGACTGACACTCCTTGTCAGAACATGTGTCATACAAGTTGAATCTTAATGCTCAATTAAGATTTCTTAACCTGCGAACCCTTTTAAGTGATCAGGAATAAGACTCTCCCCGTGCCACTTCTTTATTCCATAAAGGGCGAAGAGTCAATCTCGATACACATGGACTATTTGTTCAATACTTATTAATACCATGAAGTTTTACATGAACAAACACTCATTTCCTTTATGTGGTCGTACAATATAAATTAGTGCCTCATTCAAATATAATTCCTCCTCATTGGCATTGAGGGCACACACCTAACAATATCCCACTTCCACTCAAAGCCAATTGCCATGGTATATCATACCTATCTTCTAAAGATGTTGCTTTAGCATCGCCTTTGATAATGGCTTAGTGAGTGGGTCAGCTACGTCGTGAGCTGAGGCTAATTTCTACTCGGCAATATTGCCTCAACCCAACGATTTCTCGAATAACTTCTCTCTCTATGTTTTAGATTTGTTGTGAGACCTCGGTTCCTTAGCCTGCGCAATAGCTCCATCGTTGTCATACTTTAGTGACAACGGAATTTCCACGCTAAGAACCTCTTGAAGTTCATCTTATGAACTTCTCAATCTAAACAACTTATTTGGCAGCCTCAAAGCTCGCCATACATTTAATCCTCAGATGTGGAATCGGCAGTTGTGCTTTGCTGGAAATCTATTCCAAGACACTGCTCCATCATTCAGAAGGCATATAGACCCATAAGTGGATTTTCCGATTATCATGATTAGATTCAGAACCAGAAATTATGTAATCGCTTCCATGTTCTTACATTCTTAGTCCTTCTTAAGTACAATAGAATACTTTTCATCATATTCCAATGCTTCTCTCCTAGGTTAGCTTGAAACCTACCTTCTTTGCTAATTGCACAAGTAGGATCTCGTTTCGTGCATAACATTGCCAACATGAGACATTCTACATCTAAGGCATAGGCCATGCCACACATCTCTCTTTGATCTTCTCATTGATTTAGAGAGATGAGGTCTATGTCTCATAGGTAAAAGACCTCTCCTAGATTTTACCCATCAACCATTGAATTGGGACAATCTTTAGGTGGAGGGCTTGAGAGGGTCCTATTGCCTTGTTTGCTCTATGTTTGTAGGTGAAAATCCAAAAGACACAGGTATCTTCTCACAAATCTTTGATGAAAAGAGTGCTTGAGAGCCTCATCTAGACCCCAGTCAACGAGTCGATACAATATCAATAATATTAACTTGCTCCCACTGACCTTTTTGCTGACACAAGGTTCATTTTCATTCTTGATGACATTGTGTCATTAGAGCAAAAATTACAACTACTAGGCGTCCATTTTGTTCTATAAATAGACCTATGCAGCTACCACACGTTATGAGAATTCGACTTAGATATAAAGCTTTGGGCAGTCCTTTTAGACATCCGTTTAAAGGAACCCATGATGAATGAGCCTACATATCAATGTCTCAGATTCTATAATTCAAGTCTGTCACTATCGAAAGTCTAGTTCTAATGGATTTGATTATTACTGGGAGAAAAATGGTTTCCTCATAGTCATTGCCCTTATATTGACTACACTATTTTTCGCCATCAATTTGGCCAAGCCCATCTAACTAATCAAACTATTCCCACTTTTGTAGTGTTACATTATCTCGCATTATCCATGCCCTCACTTGGTCATGAGTAGAGGAATCATATTCATGACATCTTTCCGTTACTACAGCAGATCACCATATCTTTCAGGCAGCTGAGATACTCTACTAGACTATCGCATTGGAGGTTGTGTCCTATTAGGCTTGATTTGAATAAAATCTATTTTGTTTCCCACAGTTATCTTTCTATTGCTCTTTCTCGAATGATCGAATCTTTGAGAAATCGGGCCTTTAAAGCCACAATGACTCTTTCGGTCATTGCATAGGGGAGAGAGATCTCATTGAGATTCATAGGGTTAAAAAAAATTAGTTTCTCAAAGAAACACCCCCAAATGTATACTTCTTCAACTTACGTCCGGTATTTTCATACCCTTTTTTATTGAAAGACAACGCTTTCCCATCATCACATCTGATGTCAAATATTTGGGAACGAATTTGGAGGGATATATATTCAAAATATAATTCAGTTACACTTCACCCATGTTGAACCTCGCAATTTCTAGCATAGAACTAACATTGCCCAACATAGTCTTGTTCTCGCATGAAACTATCATGTTCATCTTGGGGATTTGCTAGAAGTGTTAATTGTGAACCCACAAGATGTTCTTTCTAAAGAACAGGTCAAATCAGGTGATCACACACGTCAGCATGCAAAACTTAAAAACTTGAGTGGTCCTTTTTAATATCTTCCTGGTAAAGGGGGGGCAAACAATTTTACTAGTTTGTTCCAAGGATACTACGCACAGTACACTTATTCCGGATGCACGGATTCACTTAAACAATTTTAGCAAGGATGTATGGTAGCCTAATTTATTTGAAAAATAAATGCTAGCTCAAATGTTACCAAACTTAAAGAAGTATTATTTAATGACCAAGTCAGAAAAACAACTATCTTATTTCTATTTGGTAAAACAAACCAATCATCCATCACGTGCCTAGAATTATCAAAAGCAATCGATGTTAATCTTAAATTACTTGTATCCTTTTTCGACTATCTCTCGTCCTACCAGCTCAACACTTCTTTCTAGCACTAGTTCTAAGAAGTCAGATATAGAACATTAGCTCTCCAAGAACCAAGTTCTATTTCTCAGCGTACCTCATACCATAGTCCTACTCACTGACCCCTCCGTTGGGACATGAGTAATGCTTGCAATAAGCATACCATCTAATAATTTGTTATATTAGGTCAGTTGGAACATTCTCAGGCAAAAGAACTAAGAATCCTTAGAAAGAGTTATATAATGCAGAAAATAAGCCAAGATTTACGATTAGATGATTATATTGTACTCAAGTAAAATTAGGACTTTAATTTCACTTGACTCCCACTACATTTTTTGAACCATTGCACTCCCACTGCAATGAACGGAAATCTCATTGGACAAATTTCGTAGTGAGTGATTGAGTTCTTTAAAATTTTCAATGAGTTGCAATCTGTAACTACGTATGGCTCATTAAATTTTAAAGTGGCGTGTGGTACGTGTCGAATGTACCAAAATATAATAACTGTTCTCACAAGAATTTGTAGTACTCGTAAGTCCAGGTCGAACCCTAGAGATTGGTTGATCAAAATAATATTCAATGGGGAGGTTTGTTTGATGAATTAATAATGACAGGAATTAAATAGGAAGTTCAATAAATGTAAAGCATCGATTCAAGGATAGTTCGTTCTTCAATTCAAGTTGATCATAGACACCTAAAATACTATCTATTCTTTGATTACTTAGCCAAGAACATAAATAACCAGCTATTTATATCCCTATTAACTTCCGTATATCATTAACCAAAGCCCAGCACCCGGTTAAATTCTTATTATCAACTGACTCGGTATTAAGCAATCCTAATCATGTTAATAATAGCATAACGAATTAGAAGCGACTAAGGATAAACAATAGTTTAAGCAAGCGCCAACTATTTAATTTACTCTAATGTTTCCCTTAGGTTATCAACGAAAATTGGGATCCTAATCATGACAACCTAATTGCTACATGCACAAATCAAACATAACAATTACGGATTATGAAGATTTGTTAGCAATAGATTGTAATAGATAATCAACTAATGTGCACCTTAGATTATTATCTAAACAAGCATGAACATAAGAATAAGAAACAAAAGATAATCAAACCGTAGATAGATAGATGAAGCTCCGTGTCTCACACATGTGAATCAAAATGAACTCCCTTGAATCGAAAGAAAACTTAGCTACTCATAATTGTAAGCATAAAACTTGAAAATACTATTTTCTAACTCTCTTCTCTTGTTTTTCTTGTTTTTGTTGCTCTTCTTCAACTCTTGCAAGACATATATATAGGCAATGAAAAGATGACATAATCATAGAGAGAATATATTCCCTCTTCCTTTATCAAGACATGGAGAATATATTCTTCCCTTTAACATCAAAGCATGGAGAATATATTCTTCTCTTTAACATCAAAGCATGGAGAATATATCTTCCCTTTACATTCTGATTTGTCACCTCTAATTCATCGAATCTGACTTTGACTCTTCTAGACATTTGTAGCTTTATGTGTTAGCTTTCATTTCCAACTGGCCTTGACTGAATCCAAGACACATAACTCTAGTTATGAATTTTTCACCAAAGCTGCGCATTCCAACCAGTCCAGAACAGAAATCTTCATTAAATTCGTCAACACTTTCGAGCCCTTTAACTTCCGAACTGGGTTTGGACTTCTTCATAAGAAATATAGGCATTGTCTTAGCTTTCCAACTAGATAAAATTCAATAGAAACTAATGTCTGCATCTCCAGATATATTAATATTTCCGAAACATCGCCAAATCTGTCATTTTGATTGAAATGATATTTTGCACTTCAACTCTTGCCCAAATCACAAAATGAGATAAAATCAGTTCCAATGGCCATATAATCACAAAAATGCTAAAGATAGAGGTAATAAAATATATAAATATTGCACTTATCAAATTCCCCCACACTTAGCTCTTGCACGTCCTCGGGCAAAGATAAAGAGAAACTAGAAAAAAAAAAAAAAACTAAAAAAGCCAACCACTTTCGTAGGTAACACGGTTGCATTTAGCATATGCAACAAGCCTTTAAACCCCTAGGTTACCCCTAGTGGACGAGTTTAGTCTCGTGAGGGTTTGCAGAAGATATACTCACAAAATCAATCTCTCAATGTACAAACAAGCAAGTTCATGAAATTTCTTTCCAAACATCATCGATTCATAACCAAAAATTAACAAAATTCGCTAGAAAGGTTAATCATGTGTCCACCATTACTCTTGCATTCACACAAACTTCTCAAGAATTCACTTCATTTTGTAACCGCAATACTATTAATGCAACATTTAACTCAACATCATCCCTTTATATTTCCTCAAGCATGAATTAAAACGAGCAATATATTATTATTAAGCACACACTTGTCTTTTAACGCGAATACAAACATTATTCATGAATGCACCCGGTTACTCAACAAGCGCATCATTTCATTCTGGACATACTTTGAATAGCCCTATTAGATTTCCAACACAGTAGCAGGTTTGGGCCGATAGATCCCAGACTAGATAGTCTTAGGTTATCAAGCTTGAAAACTCCTCAGGCTTAATCCCTTCAGTGTAGATAATCCCAGGCGCTATATTATATCTTCAACATTACATAGTTTACGCCTCAAGCTTTACACCGAGGAATTTCATCCGTTATTACTTTAAATCACTATCAACCAGATTAACCTTGAGGATTTTGAAGGAATTTCAGTGAGTCAAAAGTCACATACAAAGTTATGCTAAATTACGAATTTACACGAATTTCTCTAAAAGTCTGTACTTCAACAATTATAACAATTTTAACACTACTTAACTTCTCTATTGAATCTAGTCTATTTTTCAATCAACCACTGATGAAAGGAAATAATTTTTCACTACCTTACTTGGCTGCACAATAAAGAATTTTTTTTTTTAACTCATAAAACAAATAACTAACCATCTCCCCCACACTTAAAATCTGCATTGTCCTCAATGCAACACAGAATGAAAATCAATAAATAAAAATAAATAAAAAAAATGAACAAACGAAATTAAAAGAGATAGGGAAAAAGAAAGCAAATCTGATAATGGTCGTTCAGCCACTCTTGGGTTGCCTCCCAAGCAGCGCCTTTTTTTAAAGTCGTTGGCTCGACTTTGCAGCCTTTTAATCCAAGTAAGTTGGATTGATCAATGAAACTTCTTCAATTGTATGCTCTTGAAAACCTTCATAGAAAGGTTTAAGTCTATGTTCATTTACCTTGAACAACTTATTAGTTTCTAAGCTTTGAATCTCTACTGCACCATAAGAAAATACATTAATCACAACAAAAGGTCCAACCCAACGAGAACGTAACTTAGCAGGCATTAATTTGAGTCTTGAGTTGTAAAGCAACAATTTTTGTCCAATCACAAATTCCTTCCTAGAGATCATCTTGTCATGAAACCCCTTGGTCTTCTCCTTGTAAATTCGGGTATTCTCATAAGCATCAAGGCGAATCTCCTCTAACTCTTGTAGTTGCAACTTCCTATGTATACCAGTTTGATCTCTATCTAAATTGCAACTCTTTACAGCCCAAAACGCTTTGTGTTCCAATTCCACCGGAAGATGACACGATTTACCAAAGACTAACCTATATGGAGACATCCCAATAGGTGTTTTATAGGCTGTCCGGTACGCCCATAATGCATCTTCAAGTCGAAGACTCCAATCTTTTCGATTAGGATTTACAGTTTTTTCCAAGATGGACTTGACTTCTCGATTGGACACCTCCGCTTGCCCATTTGTCTGAGGGTGATAAGGTGTGGATGTCTTATGAAACACCCCATATTTTTTTAGCAAAGTGTCCACAGCTCGGTTACAAAAATGGGACCCTTGATCACTTATCAACGCTTTTGGTATGCCAAACCTACTAAAAATGTTAGACTTGAGAAAACCTACAACAGCTTTAGAATCATCAGTTTGGGTGGCTTTAGCTTCCACCCACTTCGAAACATAATCAACCGCAAGTAAGATATAAACAAACACAAAGGAGGAAGGAAAAGGTCCCATAAAATCAATACCCCATATATCAAAAATCTCACAAACAAGTATGGGCGTTTGAAGCATTTCATTTCTATGACTTAAATTCCCAGTCCTTTGACATTGTTCACAATTTTTACACATGACATAAGCATCACGGAATAAAGTAGGCCAATAGAAACCACTATCTAACACTTTTCTTGCAGTTCTCTTAGGTCCAAAATGACCACCACACGCATAAGCATGACAAAATTTCAAGACAGACTCTAATTCAGAATCAGGCACACATCTCCTAATAATTTGATCGGAACAAAACTTCCACAAGTATGGATCATCCCACACATAATATTTTGCCTCACTCTTAATTTTATCTTTCTTAGCTCTACTCAAATCATCAGGTAAAGTTCTAGAAACTAAATAATTCACTAAATCAGCATACCAAGGAACCATACCTTGCAGAGCAAACAATTGCTCATCCGGAAAGAATTCTTGTAGTGGCACTAAATTTTCTTTTCGCACTAATCGACTCAAATGATCTGCCACCAAATTTTCAGCCCCCTTTTTATCTTTAATCTCCAAATCAAATTCTTGAAGAAGAAGAATCCATCTCATTAACCTCGGTTTTGATTCTTTCTTCGCTAAAAGATGTCTTAAAGCTGCATGATCAGAAAATACAATCACTTTAGATCCAAGTAGATAAGAACGAAATTTATCTAAAGCAAAAACAATAGACAAAAGTTCTTTTTCAGTAGTTGAATAATTGCACTGAGCCGCGTTAAGGGTCCGGGAAGCATAATGGATCACATGAGGTTGTTTGCCAACTCGTTGTCCTAAAACTACTCCCATTGCATAATTACTCGCATCACACATTATTTCGAATAGAAGAGACCAATCTGGTGGCTGCATCAAAGGTGCAGTGGTTAACGCTGATTTCAGTTTATCAAAAGCATCCTTGCAGTCTTGGGTGAATTCGAAAATCACATCTTGTTGTAGCAACTTGGATAGAGGCAATGCAATCTTCGAAAAATCCTTGATGAATCTACGATAAAAACCTGCATGGCCAAGGAAAGATCGCACATCCCTCACACATGTGGGGTAGGGTAAGTTCACAATTAAATCTACCTTAGCTTTATCTACCTCAATACCCCTACATGAAATAACATGTCCTAATACAATCCCTTGTTCTACCATAAAATGACATTTTTCAAAATTCAAAACAAGGTTTGTGTCAATGCAACGATCAAGCACACGAGATAAATTTTCAAGACAAGAATCAAATGAATCCCCATGCACAGTAAAATCGTCCATAAAACTTCAATGTATTTCGATTAAATCGGAGAAAATACTTATCATGCAGCGCTGAAAAGTGGCTGGTGCATTGCAAAGTCCAAACGGCATCCTCCGATAAGCAAATGTTCCAAACGGACACGTGAATGTGGTTTTCTCTTGGTCTTCAGGAGCAATCACAATCTGGTTATAACCTGAGTAGCCATCAAGAAAACAATAATGAGATTTACCGGCTAATCGTTCAAGCATTTGATCAATAAAAGGTAAAGGAAAATGGTCCTTTCTCGTTGCTGCATTCAGCTTGCAGTAATCAATGCAAACACGCCACCCATTTTGAATCCTCGTAGGAACTAGCTCATTATTCTGGTTCTGTACTACCGTCACTCCAGATTTTTTTGGTACAACCTGAACAGGACTGACCCACTTGCTGTCTGAAATTGGGTAAATAACTCCTACATCCAACAACTTCAGGATTTCTTTCTTTACTACATCCATCATCAATGGATTCAACCTCCTTTGAGCCTCTCTGCTTGGTTTTGAGTCATCCTCTAACAAAATCCGGTGCATGCACATGGAAGGACTAATTCCCTTGATGTCTGCTATAGTCCATCCAATTGTTGTCTTATGATCTCGAAGTATTCTAACAAGTCTTTCCTCTTGCACCATAGTCAGATTCTTTGCAATTATTACTGGCAAGGTCTCAGTCTCCCCTAAGTACGCATACTTCAGATGGTCGAGTAAGGGCTTAAGTTCTAAATTCGGTGCCTGCAACACAGATGGCAGCAATTTTGTGTGATTAAATGATAATTCAAGTTTTGACACATTATACCTGCTAGGGGCTGGTGGTAAGGACTGCAAAGCCATAATCATCTCTTCAACTTCATCACTAAAATTCAGATGTTCCCCGAATTGCCATAAACCATGACTGAGTACTACTTCCAATGCATCCACTTGATTTTTCTCAAAAACCTCCTGGGCTAACACATCAATAATATCAATAGAATAAACTGAATTCACATCAGGGGGATACCTCATGGATTCGAATATGCTAAATTTGACAATCTGCCCATCGAACTCCATTGACAAAGTGCCATCATGAGCATCAATCTTTGTTCTTGCTGTTTTGAGGAAAGGGCGTCCTAGGAGGATCGGGGCTGGATTTGGGGATCCATTATCTTCCATATTCAGAACGTAAAAATCAGCTGGAAAGATTAATTCATTCACCTGCACTAACACATCCTCAAGCACCCCTTCGGGGTATGCATTAGATCGATCCGCCAATTGTATAATAACACCAGTTTGTTTCAAGGGACCCAAATTAAGAGATGCATAAATTGAATAAGGCATGACGTTAATTGATGCACCTAAATCTAACATGGCACGTTCAAATCTATTATTACCAATCACACAAGGGATAGTAAACGTACCTGGATCCTTACACTTAGGTGGCAGTTTTCGCTGGATTATTGCAGACACATTTTCATCCACTTTAATCTTTTCGTCTCCTCGTAGCTTCCTCTTCGTGGTGCATAGCTCCTTAAGAAATTTCACATATCTCGGAATCTGACTAATAGCATCAAGCAGTGGAATGTTTACTGCTACCTTCCTGAATGTCTCCAATATCTCCTTCTCTTCATTTTGTTTCTTGGATTTACTTAACCTGCTCGGAAAGGGGATGGAAACAGGAACAGTGTTAGTGGAATTATGCATGTTTGAAGGAAAACTAACCTTAGGAGCTTCGAGACTAATTTTAGCTTCTGTGGGTTTTTCTTCTTCCGGCACACTTTGAGTTGGGCTCTGAATTTCTTTTCCACTACGCAAAGTTACTACACTGGCATTCTCTCTAGGATTTATGATTGTTTGGGAGGGTAATTTGCCCGAACCTTGAGCTTCCATCTTGCTCATCGAAGTTGCTAACTGACTTATCTGTTTCTCTAAATTTTGGATGCTGTTTCTTGTTTCCTGTTGAAATTGTTGGGTATTGTTAGCGAGAGCTTTAACAATTTCATCTAAAGCCATACCTGAATTTGAAGATTGATTCGTTTGATGTTGCTGTCGAGGCTGGAAAGAATTTTGATAACGATTTTGTCCAACTTGATTTCCATAACTGAGATTGGGGTGATCTCGCCAGCCTGGATTATATGAATTGGAATAAGGATCGTACTTTCTTTGTTGCTGACCTGGGAATCCTCCAATGGCATTGGCTTGCTGGTTCGTTTCTTCTTGCAATGTTGGACACGCATCAGTGGGGTGTCCTGTAACTAAACAAATACCACATACCTTCGCTACTTGCATATTTCCTACCGCCATCTGACGAACTAATGACGTTAACTCAGAAATTTGATGCTCAAGGTTAGATGTACTTACCTCAATAACTGCTTTAGGTGTGTGGTCCAACCTCATGCCAAATTGCTGTGAATTTGCCGCCATATTGGAAATCAAATTTCTGGCAGCTGTGGGGGTTTTATCTACTAACGCTCCTCCACTCGCTGTATCAATCATGTTCCTGTCCATATACAGTAAGCCTTCATAAAAATATTGAATTAACAATTGCTCACTTATTTGGTGGTGGGGGCAGCTTGCACACAACTTCTTAAAACGCTCCCAGTATTCGTATAATGACTCTTCATTGTACTGCCTTATGCCACAAATTTCTTTTCTTATGTTGGCAGCCCTTGAAGCTGGGAAGTACTTTTCCAAAAACAGCCTCTTCACTTCATTCCATGTTGTTATCGTCCCCGACGGTAAATAATAGAGCCAATCCTTTGCATCATCAGCTAAGGAGAATGGAAAAGCTCTCAATTTAATCTGCTCCTCGGACACTCCAGTTGGTCTCATGCTTGAACAAACAACATGGAACTCCTTCAGATGTTTATTTGGATCCTCTCCTGCAAGACCACGAAATTTAGGTAATAAGTGAATCAATCCAGATTTCAATTCAAAAGCAACATCTAAAGTAGCGTATTCAATGCATAAAGGTTGTTGATTAAAATTTGGAGCAGCCAACTCCTTTAGAGTCCTATTGTTGGCTGCCATGACTTCCTCTTCGTCTGCATCACTTGAAAACAGGTGCAGAGATTCAGTGCTTCCCTTTGGAGAAGGGATTGACTCTTTCGGTATTGAGTTTTGCTCTTCAATTGCCCGTTTAGCCTCTCTTCTTAATCTGTGGAACGTTCTTTCAATCTATGGATCAATTTCCTGGCTCTTAGAGGTCATAAAACACAAAAACTAACAAGGTAAAGTATAGAAATATCGAAAACAAATAAAAATAAAACTTAAAAACCGACTGAAAACACAAAAACGCAAAAAAACAACTAGTAAACGATGGAATTTGGGCCCGAGAGGCTGGTGCTCAGCATACTACAGTATGCTGAGTTGTTTTTAAAATGACGTTTCCTTCAAAATTGATATAGAGTTCGTGACCGAATTCGAAAAACAGTGTTTTTTTTTTCAATGCACAAACTAGTCAATAAAACTTAAAACTAAGAAATATATAAATCTAACAGCCTATATATATTACAATAATAATTAGAATAAAATAAAAATTTGACCGAAAATCAATCCCCGGCAACGGCGCCAAATTTTGGTACGTGTCGAATGTACCAAAATATAATTACTGTTCTCACAAGAATTTGTAGTACTCGTAAGTCCAGGTCGAACCCTAGAGATTGGTTGATCAAAATAATATTCAATGGGGAGGTTTGTTTGATGAATTAATAATGACAAGAATTAAATAGGAAGTTCAATAAATGTAAAGCATCGATTCAAGGATAGTTCGTTCTTCAATTCAAGTTGATCATAGACACCTAAAATACTATCTATTCTTTGATTACTTAGCCAAGAACATAAATAACCAGCTATTTATATCCCTATTAACTTCCGTATATCATTAACCAAAGCCCAGCACCCGGTTAAATTCTTATTATCAACTGACTCGGTATTAAGCAATCCTAATCATGTTAATAATAGCATAACGAATTAGAAGCGACTAAGGATAAACAATAGTTTAAGCAAGCGCCAACTATTTAATTTACTCTAATGTTTCCCTTAGGTTATCAACGAAAATTGGGATCCTAATCATGAAAACCTAATTGCTACATGCACAAATCAAACATAACAATTACGGATTATGAAGATTTGTTAGCAATAGATTGTAATAGATAATTAACTAATGTGCACCTTAGATTATTATCTAAACAAGCATGAACATTAAGAATAAGAAACAAAAGATAATCAAACCGTTGATAGATAGATGAAGCTCCGTGTCTCACAACATGTGAATCAAAATGAACTCCCTTGAATCGAAAGAAAAACTTAGCTACTCATAATTGTAAGCATAAAACTTGAAAATACTATTTTTCTAACTCTCTTCTCTTTGTTTTCTTCTTGTTTTTGTTGTTCTTCTTCAACTCTTGCAAGACATATATATAGGCAATGAAAAGATGACATAATCATAGAGAGAATATATTCCCTCTTCCTTTATCAAGACATGGAGAATATATTCTTCCCTTTAACATCAAAGCATGGAGAATATATTCTTCTCTTTAACATCAAAGCATGGAGAATATATTCTTCCCTTTACATTCTGATTTGTCACCTCTAATTCATCGAATCTGACTTTGACTCCTTCTAGACATTTGTAGCATTATGTGTTAGCTTTCATTTCCAACTAGCCTTGACTGAATCCAAGACACATAACTCTAGTTATGAATTTTTCACCAAAGCTGCGCATTCCAGTCCAGTCCAGAACAGAAATCTTCATTAAATTCGTCAACACTTTCGAGCCCTTTAACTTCCTAACTGGGTTTGGACTTCTTCATAAGAAATATAGGCCTTTGTCTTAGCTTTCCAACTAGATAAAATTCAATAGAAACTAATGTCTGCATCTCCAGATATATTAATATTTCCGAAACATCGCCAAATCTGTCATTTTGATTGAAAATGATATTTTGCACTTCAACTCTTGCCCAAATCACAAAATGAGATAAAATCAGTTCCAATGGCCATATAATCACAATAAAATGCTAAAGATAGAGGTAATAAAATATATAAATATTGCACTTATCAGCGTGCCACACTAATCAGTCCAACTGATGGTTCAATCCCGGTTTTGCTCATGGATCACTTAACCTCAGCCTGTAACAGAATATTGGTGGTGATCCATCTAAGTACTTTCCCATGCACTCCTATCGATCTAACAGTTGAATCTCATCTTGCAACCTGTAACGGTGTATGGGATGAGATTTGCTTCGACCAATGGCATCAAATGCACTTGGAGATCTTCAAATTATGAGTTGGTGCATAACCCCCATTAGTCGGGATGATGCCATGCATAACTCATAACTCTATCTCTCTAAGTTTGATGGAAAGCCAATATATCCAATATCCCTTTCTTACTTAGTACAATTACTTTGGGAGAATTTCTTATTTAGTTAATGTCTCACTTTGCACATTAATTTCTTTCAGTGCAGTTAAGAAAATTTAATAATTAGAAAATGCCTAGCAATTCTAATAACACACAGTCATATGGACTTTATCTAGATTAGCTCGAGCTAATGACCCAATCGGGGAGGGATTCTATCTATTACAAGAGCTTCCACCAATACAGAAAATCCAATATTTGAGCTCCAAGCTTCCTGTGGAACCGCCATGCTCCATTGGAACTATCTAATTTTATTACAAAGAAATAGGCCTATACAAGTTTCTAATAAAATAAAGATACAAGTTGGGGGACTCAAACTCCGGCCCAATACAACCCAGATAACAAAAAGAAAACCAAATCACCCTAAGTCCATATGAGGTGTCATCATCACATAATAAAAGGAGCATGTAAAACATTTAAACATATATGTGATGATCATATTAAATCTTATTAATAAATAATCAAATCCAATTTAATTTAAGTTAGATCGAAAATCTATCTAATAAAAACCAAATCCAATTTAATTTTAATGAGAAGATTAAATCTAGCAAATTAAGTTCACACAATTCTTATGGGCTTATAAGATTAAATCGTATTTAATCAAAATCTAATTTAATTTCATTTCATTTGGAAATTAAATCCAATTTAATTTACATAAGAGGATTAAATCAATTTTAATCCTAGTAGAAATTAAATGCCATAAAAAGAATACAATCTAATTTATTTCATGGTGAAATTAATTTCAGCTTGATTTAAAAAGATTAAAATCTCATTTAATCTTTTTTGAAATAAAGACTAACAATATTTCCAATCCTTTTTGACTCAGTTAATTAAATCTTATTTAACTAAGGTGATAATATATCCAATAAAGTCTCTATGGGTGAACAAATCTAAAAACATAAGAAATTAAGATTAATCCAACTCCAAAAGATCACTAAATCCGATTTAAGTGTAAATTCAATTCACATAATCAAAATCAAATCCGATTTATTTTGATAGGCTAGTTAAATTCAATTTGATCAAGAAAAAAAACAAGTCCCACTTGTTTTATTCATATGATTAAATATAATTTAATCAAGGTGTAACTAAATCAAATTTAATTACTAGAAAAGATCAAATTTTTATTTAACTATAGGGTATTTAAATCTAATTTAATTTCAAAACAAATTTAATTTGTCTACCCTTTAATTTGGAGATTAAATCTTAATTTACTTAATTAAATTTAATTTATTTTGAGGCTAGTTAAAATCTAATTTGATCAAGAATAAAATCTAATTTGATCAAGAATAAAATCAAGTCCAACTTGTTTTATTCATATGACTAAATACAATTTAATCAACGTGCATTTAAATCAAATTTAATTACAAGATAAGATTAAATTTCAAAATTAACTAAGGGGTATTTAAATCTAATTTAACTTTAAATTAAATCCAATTTTTATACCCTTGGGCCTAAGAAAATAAATTCAATTTAAATAAATTAAATCCAATTTAATTTGAAATTCGAAATAGAAAGGGCCATTAATTAATTCAAATGGGGCAACCAAATGTATTGGGTCAAACCCAATACTTGTTAGTTAACTCGCTTAGCTCAAGTCCAGCGATCCCTAATTAATTCGCTGGGCCCAAGCCCACAATAACACTAATGAAACACGCTGGGCTCAAGCCCAACGATTATTTATCAATGACTGGGCAGAAGTCCAGCTCTCAGTCGACCCCAGCGCTGGGCCAAGCCCAACACTGATCGGGTTGCCCCCCACCATTGCGCCGTTGTCACCGTGGCGCCCAGCGCAGGTGACTTCGATGGTTGTCGTCGCGGCGCTAGGGCACGGCGACGACGGCACCCTTGTCTACCAAGGTGAATGATGCACGGCAGCTGACACACTAGAGGCTAACGTGCTTTTATAGCAAGTGCACTAGTCGTGTGTAGTAATAAATAGACGGTAAGTCCGAGTTGTCAAACCACAAGGACTTGAATTCTAGTCTGTGATTTGCAATAAAAATAAGATAATTTAAGGGAAAACAAGAGTAAAACAATTAATTAAACAAAGAACAAGAGTAAGAACAAGCAACGGATTGAAACTCAAGTGTGAAAATAGACTAAGGCACATGCAAGACTTGATTTGATCCTTATTCTCACAAAAACTCTCGTTGAATTATTAGACCTAGTTGCTATGGTGAAAACTCCTAAGGTAAAGAATAACCGATGTCTCGTGATAGATTCCTATACTTAAATGGCGGTTTTCTAAGTATGTCTACCCGAAAATCTAATCACTAAGCATGCATTAAAGAGCTAGAGCTTTCTCGATTAAAATCGAATGACTTCATCAGGGAATCTTTACCTATGTCTAGGGCAATTCCTATTTGGTCGGTGATGTTATAAATCCCTTGCACCCTAGTTTAAGTCTTTCTCAAAACGCTAAACTAGGTAACAAATCATACATATGGTGATCAATCAGATGTAAGAAACATAAGCACAAATTAATAACACATAGCAACATAGGAATTAATTCAACGATTATCAATAATACGAATAAGTCACAAATCAATTCTTACAAGGCCCTAGCCATATGAATTTAGCCCATAACTATCAACATAGAAGAATTCAACATATTCATATACATAAGTGTAAACACAAAATGCAATAAACAATGCATAAACTCCCTAAAATGTCGAATGGTGATGGATCCTCGATTGGAGCTTCAATCCTTAGCTCCTATCTCTTTCTTGCCCTTCAAGGTAGATGAAAACATGGCCCAAATCCAAGCAAATGCCTTCACAAACCTAGATTTCGAACCCTTGAAATGAGCTGAAAAATTCATTTTATAGCTCCCAAAAGATTGTTACAGCGGCGCCCAGGCGCGGGTGGATCGGCACCTAGGCGCCGCCTACGTGGCAGAAGTTTCTTGGGGAAAAGTCGGGTAGCGCTCGGGCGCGGAGAATATCACGCCTAGGCACGGGATGTGTGGTGCCTAGGTGCCACACTGCGTGGCCTGCATGGCTCTATCTTCGGCAGGCGCCTGGGCGTGGCCGAACTGGCGCTTGGGTAATCGTTTGATACACCGTCTTTTGCCCTTTTCTTTGTGCAACGTCGCTTAGTGCCTGATTTCACTTAATACACTACAAGTGGCACAATTCAAGCTATCAATGGACCTAAATCGTCAATAAAAGGGCTAAAAGCACCTGCAAAAATGACTCCTATCAGCGGCACATCTGGCACCGCCTTACGTCGTTCTATCGGCGCCATGGCTGTGCGAATCTCTTTCGACGACGTCTTAGGGTGGTGATTGTTGACGAGGGGCGATGCACGGCATCGTGTGTGGTGGTGTTGAGCTCTTTACACAGATGAGCGGTGCCAGTGCAACCGTCCATGGTTACTCTCGCATAGTCGGTAGTGTCTGCCGCCGCCGGCGATAGCCGTATTGCCCTCGATAAATTTTCGCTTTTTCTCATCTTGAATCCGATCGAAACAAATTTCAGATTCAATTAGAAACTCAAATTTCCAAATTCAATTTTTAGATTCAATAAATTCACCCATTATCATTAAGATTTTTTGATTCATATTATACGATTCCAAATCATACAATTGCGTATCAAATATGAATATCAAATAATCATATGAATTCGCATATAAAAAATCAACGAAGCCATAGATTTGGCTTTGATACCACTGTTGGGAATCGATACCCGAAAACGCAGCCGAATAAAATTTTGATTTGATTCCTGACCCATGGATCAATTTAGGTTTTTGTTGATTTTAATCGAAGAACGAGATATAATAATTTACCTCTTTGTTCTTCGTTTCATTTCTTGATCCACCGTTTACAACAGTAATCCCCGGGACTCCTGCCTCTAGATAATCACGCACGAAATTCACCGAAAAATCTTCCTCCTCCATCTTTGATTGGCGGCTAGAAGAGAGAGAGAATATTTTCTCTCTATTTTTTTGTGTAACTTTTGGTGGCAACTTATCAAATCTTAACCTTGGTCTAAGTGTTAGAGGATTTATATATAATCCTCCTACTTGGGCCTAGGTTTAAGCGCCTGATAGGCCCATGTGGATTTCCAAGTGGGCTAAGTTGGCCCAGTCAACTTAGTCCATTTTTTTTGGAACTCGGTAAGCTTTTTTCATTACTATGAAACATCTTTACAAAAAACCCAGGCATACGCGGGGCCCTAACTCGTTCAAAATTTACATTGTATAGTATTCCTTATTTTCGCCACTAAATTATTCACATCATTTCGTTAAAATTGAAATAGCCGATGATTACGTTCCCTCCAAATGCAGTAGACAATAGATGCAAATAATGCCCTCTTCTTTCAACTCAACATAGTCTGACCCCTGCTAATTTTCATGGTCCACTTGAGACAATCCTCCCACTTACATTGTCTATTTCGAATATCTAACATCGTCCAACTTTTGCTCATGACATCTTCTGCAAAATTACACTAAAAAAATATGTGATTCCCGCTTTCCTCTTGTCTATTGCACAGTAAACAATTGGTATTCTCAAGTTGCTTCCAGCTGCTAATTCGATCTTTTGTCTTGAGCCTATTGAGCATGGCTAACCAAACTATGAACCTATGTCTTGCTACTGGACCTTTTCCCCACACTAGTGTCTTCCATGTAACTTCCTCAAAATGTTCCATTGCATGTGTATAAGCTTTGTGAATGGTGAACCTCCCATCTTTTCACTTGTTTTGTAAAGTATCAAAGGCAACCAACAATTGTTCCTTAATATCCAGCAACTTCTTCCAATACCATAAATCATTCACTTTTGCTTTTATATCCCAGATTCTCTACTGCTTTAGGTAGTATGCATGGATCTATTTGATCCACATTGAATCATTCTTTGCTGCTATATTCCAAACTTGTTGAAAAACTGCAGCTATATTCCATTTTTTCAAATTGACAATACCCAAACCTCCCTCCTGTTTTGCTAGACAGAAATCTGCCCATTTCACTGCTGCAGGGCTTCTTCTAGTGGCTTGTCCACTCCACAAATAATTCCTACATAACCTTTCTATTTCCTGTATAACTGTGATTGGCATTGGAAAAATCTGACTCCAGTATAGTTGTACCCTGAAGCACACTGACTTAATTAACAATATTCTCCCTGCAAAAGATAAATGTTTTGATGTCCAAGCGGTAATCTTTCCCATTATCTTCTCTATAGGATTTTGACAATTTTTAACAGTGATTCTAGAAGAGACTAATGGGACGCTCAAGTATCTCATTGGCATCTTCCCTTCCACCCGGCGATAAATAAAGCAGTCGTAACCCTGTTGATCTCTCCGAAATTTCATAAAATGGGCTTTCTAGAGATCCCCAACGACCCATCCTCGCATGAATTGCTAAGGATCCAATAAGTCCAACATTGATTCCCTCAGATGTGTCAATTAGGCAACCAGTTAATGTCAACAATTGCTCCTTCTTGCCCTCATCAATTCCTCCACATATCAATTGGCTTTTCCCCAAGTTTGCTTTCAATCCAGAAATCTTAGTAAAGTTATCAAAAACATGTTGTATGAAACTAATTGAATTCTCATCTCCTTTACAAAACAACATCAGATCATCAGCAAAGCATAAGTTTATGAACCCCACTCTCTTACACTTAGGATGAAACTTAAACTCAAGTTCAGAATGTAATATAGTTAAACTCCTAGTCAGATAATCCATTATCAAAACAAACAGATAAGGAGAGATTGGGTCTCCTTGTCTCAATCCTCTTTTGACAAGGAAATATCCAAACATAGAACCATTCAACATAATTGAAATGTAGAAGAATTCACACACACCATAATGAGCTTGGTGATTTCAGGGGAAAAACCATAAGCTAGTAATAGTTTTTCCAAAAATCCCTAACTCACAAAATCATAAGCTTTTTGGATATCAACTTTCATTACTATTCTAGAGGATATACCCCTCCTATTATATCCCCTAACTAGTTCATGGCACAATAAAACATTTTCAACGATTGATCTACCTTGAACAAATGCCCCCTGAGCTTGTCCAACCAGCTTTGGCAATACATTCTGAATTCTATTACATAGAAGTTTTGAGTTACCTTATACAGCATTGTGCAGCATGAGATGGGCCTGAATTCTCCCACGGTATTAGGGGTTTTGCACTTAGGAATCAGATGGAGCACTGTATGATTAATTTTTGTCAATAGTCTTCTCTTTGTAAAACAATCTATAACTGAAGTTGTTACTTCTTGCCCCACTATATGCCATGAGCTTCTGTAAAAGCAAGAATTGAAACCATCCGAGCCAGGGCTTTTGTCCTCAGGGATGGAGAATATTACTTTCTTGACTTCATCCCTTGTTACTGGTCTTAACAAACTCCTTCTATCCTCATCATTAAGAATATATCCTTTAGCAACCACCTCTGGATTTATTTCTGGCTTTGCTGAGCTTTCTGTCCCTATCAGTCCCTGATAAAACTTCAATATTTCTTCCTGAATCTCTTTAGGATCAGTCATAGTGTGACCATGTTGACTTTGAATCCTTGTGATATAAATATGAGCCCTCTATGTTTCAACCTTGCAAAGAAGTACTTTTTACACTCATCATTCGGTTGATAAAATTCAGCTTTGGCCCTCTGCTTTATGAACTCCATTTCCACTTTCAATAATTCCTTCAACTTCACATAATTCACTTTTTTCTGTTTGATCAGACCAATATCTAAGGGATTCTCATTCAGTTGAACTCTGATATTCTGGAGGTTCCCTCTAACATTTTGAACTCTTTCTGAGATTTGTGAATAAACCCCCCTGTGCAGTGTTTTATGTTTAGCTTTCAAATCCTTGCATTTCCTGGTAACTCTGAACATCAAGCATCCTAGAACTTTTTGGTCCCATGTTTCCTTAACTATATCATTGTATTTAGGATGACACCTCCATCCATTGAGAAACTTAAACATTGATTTATTGTTTTGCCTTTGTTTGATATTTAAGACCATGGGGCATTGGTCTGAAATATCCTTATCCATGAATTGTACATTTCCACTATCTTCCTCCATAAACCATGCTCCATTTGCCATTATTCTGTCTATTTTGCAATAGATTCTAATCTCCCTGTCTTGTTGGTTGCTCCATGTTTAGAAATGACCAGTATATGGTATGTCTTCTAATCCCATTTTATCAATTCTCTCTCTCATCTCCACATTACCACCTTGAAAGTTTCCATCACTCAAAAGTTTTTCACTATGAAAAATAATAGAGTTCCAATCTCCCATTAATACCCATGGTTTACTAAACTGCACTACTACAAACTCTTTCCATAATGTTCTCCTCCCCTGCTCATCATTATGAGCATAAATTGATGTGACAACAAAATTCTTACTATTCACTTCCATTCTACAGGTAGTCTGTTGAGCTGATACATGTAAAATCTGACATTTAGCTTTACTAGTTTTCCAAAGGAACCATATTCTTCCATTAGCTGCGGCAATGTAGTTATTGATAACTTGCCAACCCTGCCCTAATCTTTCCTTAACTTCCTAAAACTTCCCTTCCTTTACTCTAGTTTCCACAATTGCAAAAATATCTATATTATTAGACTATAGCACCCTCCTAACAGCAATCTGTTTCTCAGGTGTGTAGAGCCCCCTTATATTCCACGCTCCTAAGTTTATTGATCTGGGGGTTCTGTAGGTAATCCTCCTGCCATCACACCCACTTGGTTCAACACCTGAAATAGGTTAGTGAGAGCATGCTGCACCTGATATGGTTGAAGATTTCCTCGAAATTTTTATGGATGATTTTTCTGTGTTCGGAACAACTTTTGATACATGTCTTGCTCATTTGAACGATGTGCTTAAACGTTGCGAGGAAGCCAACCTTGTTTTGAATTGGGAAAAATGTCATTTAATGGTCCGGGAGGGGATTGTGCTTGGCCACAAGATCTCTCATAAAGGGATCGAAGTGGACCAAGCCAAGATTGAGGTCATAGAAAAACTTCCCCCACCCACTTCGGTCAAAGCCGTTAGGAGTTTTCTCGAGCATGCCGGGTTCTATAGGCGATTTATCTTGAACTTCTCTAAAATTGCGAAACCTTTGTCTAATTTGCTTGTCAAGGATGCACTGTTTGATTTCAATTCTTCTTGTATGCAGGCTTTTCTCGATTTGAAGAAACGTTTAGTCTCCGCCCCTATCACGTCACCCCCCGATTGGAGCTTACCATTCGAGTTGATGTGCGATGCGAGTGACACCGCAGTTGGAGCAGTCCTTTGCCAAAGAAAGGAGAAGGTATTTCGAACCATTTACTATGCTAGTAAAACTCTTAACGATACACAATTAAATTATGCCACCACGGAAAAGGAGTTACTAGCCATAGTCTTTGCATTCGATAAATTCCACTCTTGCCTCGTGCTAAACAAAGTGATAGTTTACACCGATCATTCCGCCTTAAAATATTTGCTTGCCAAGAAAGATGCCAAATCGAGACTCCTTAGGTGGATTTTGTTACTACAAGAATTTGATTTAGAGATCAAAGATAAGAAAGGCACCAAAAATGTAGTAGCCGACCACCTCTCACGATTAGAGCTAGTGAAGGATCCCTTAGATGAGATACCCATTCGTGAGGAATTCCCGGATGAACACCTCCTTGATATTTCTGACAATATTTCACCTTGGTATGCTAACTTTGCCAATTACATTGTAACGGGCCTCCTTCCCCCGGATATCACTTTTCATCAAAAGAAGAAATTTCTATTTGATGTGAAGCAAAATCTATGGGACGAACCCTTTCTATTCAAAATTTGTGCAGATGGTTTAATTCGACGTTGCATACCCGAAACGGAAGTGCATGATATCCTTTCTCATTGTCATGATATGGCGGTGGGTGGCCACTATGGGCCCTCCAAACGGTAGCTAAGATTCTCCAATCAGGTTTTTTCTGGCCTACTCTTATTGAAGATGCCTATCATTATGTCAAATCGTGTGATCGATGTTAACGAATGGGGAACGTTTCAAAACGTCATGAAACACCTTTACATAGCATGTTAGAGTGTGAGTTGTTCGATGTATGGGGTATGGACTTTATGGGACCTTTCCCCAGTTCTTGTTCAAATAAATACATCCTTGTTGCGGTAGACTATGTCTCCAAATGGGTGGAAGCCGTGGCCTCGCCCACTAATGATGCTCGGGTAGTCACTCGTTTTCTAAAGAAGCATATTTTTACTCGATTTGGAACTCCCCGAGCCATCATTAGTGACGGGGGGACCCACTTTTGCAACAAACAATTTGAGCTTTTATTGAACAAGTACGGGCTAAGGCATAAAATTTCGACCCCATACCACCCGCAAACTAGTGGCCAAGTGGAGGTTTCAAATAAGGAGATTAAGCGTATCTTAGAAAAAATGGTCAATGCATCAAGAAAGGATTGGTCCCTTAAGTTGGATGATGCTCTTTGGGCTTATCAGACCACCTATAAAACCCCAATTGGCATGTCCCCGTATCGTCCTGTTTTTGGCAAAACATGTCACTTGCCCGTTGAGCTTGAGCATCGTGCTTTTTGGGCCGTTAAGTTTCTGAACTTTGACTCTCAACGTGTAGGTACACAACGTTTGCTACAACTCAACAAGCTCGAGGAATGGCGTCACCTTGCCTATGAGAACGCAAAACTCTACAAGGAGTGTACCAAAATGTGGCATGACAAGCATATCCTCCCCGGGAATTCCACAAGGGAGAGAGGTGTTACTATACAACTCTCGACTCCGACTCTTCCCCAGGAAGCTTAAGTCTCGATGGTCGGGCCCATTCTTGATTTCCCATGTCTATCCATCGGGCGCCGTCGAGCTCACAACGGATAAAGGACAGACTTTCTTGGTCAACGCTCAACGTCTGAAACCATATGCCGGGTTGGATGGACCGAGAGACAAAGTGTCCATCATCCTTGAGGACCCTCCATGATCTCTCGCCTCAAGTTGAGCTAACGACTCTAAACTAACGCTTCTTGGGAGGCAACCCAAGCTTTCTTTTCGTTTCTTTTTCTTTTTCTCGTGTTTTTTTTCCATTTCGTTACTTTCTTTTCTCGTTTTAAATCCTTGTTGGTTCGTGTTTTAAGTGTCTTTCTTCTTCTTTTGAAACAGGAAATGGAAATCCTACACAACAATGACCCACGCCTGGGCGCCGATCATACCGCGCCTAGGCGCCCAGGGATTCCAGGTGTTCACTTCGCTTCGGATAATGGCGCCCGAGCGCCACCAGACACGCGCCCAAGCGCACATTCCCCCGCGCCCAGGCGTCACCAATTTCGCGTCTAGGCGCCCGAGGATTTCGTGACATATTCAGGTACTGCATGAGGCGCCCAAATATGCAGGCCTAGGCGCCGTTTACTGTACTTATGTTTTTATTTGGTCAAAATGGTCAAAATCCCTCAAATCCTCCACACCTCCTCTCCGACCGCGATCTCCAGCGATTCTCTCAATTTGTCCGGCCATTTCCCCCGTCTTTCACCACCAATCTCCGCCGTCACGCAGTGGGCTCCTTGTCCACATCCGAATCGGTACACCCATTCGTTGAATACAAAAAGGTGAGTTTGGCTATCTTCTTCCTCTATTTCCGTATTTAACCAAATAAGTGGGTGGATTTTGTGTTGTGCGAAGCTATTATCGCTTTGAGAATTTGGGGCATTGCCGTGGTATTTGGTGCATTTTATTTATGTGAAATTTGTGGTTTGTTGTTGGGCTGTGGATTGTGCATTGAGGGTTGATACGTGTTTGTGGAGTCTTGGTTGGGTATTGTGGTTATTGCTGATTTGGGTGATTGAATTGGGTAGAGCCGAATACTGGGGATTCGATTTACGCCTCTATAACGCCCATTTGCAACCAACAAACAGTCAAAAGGCAAGAAGAAAGTAGGTGAGGGTTCCCCTAACGAGCCCGAGACCCCCTTTGATCCCCGTTTTGCAGACCCCAAAGTCCAGATTCTATGTCAGAGTTTGAGCACCCCCCGTACTCTAATTAAAGAGCACTATCTGATCATCCGGGGACAGCCCTCTGTGCAAGAATTGATTAGTTTCCATCACCTACAGTTTTTCTGCCACAAACCCGAAGCCATCCACCTTCCTTGGGTCCTCGAATTTTTCAGTTCCGGTGCGTATTGTGAGATTGATAAGCTAGTATGGACAGGGCCTACACTGTTTGTACGGGGTAAGGAGGTCGACTATGAGTTGGGGATGATAAGGGAGTGCATAGGTACCCCCGTCCCTCAAATGTGCGAGTTCATGTCTCTATACAATGCGGGGCACCTACGAGTTAGCTTATCGGATATTTTGCGGGTTATCGCACGAGAGGGTTGGGAGTGGGTGCCCGGAGATGCTCATATTCCTCGTCAGGCCCTACTTCCCAAGGCAGCATTTTGGCTAGACTTCATCAGGTTTAATTTGATCCCAAGTACCAACCGGTCCGAGGCTAACAAGGAAAGGGCCACCCTCATTTATGCCATTATGTCCAAGAAAGCTATGGACTTTGCACGAGTGATTCAAAAGTCCTTGGAGGACCATTTTTGGAAATTGAAAAACGAATTGGGGTCGTTGATCGTCAAGGAGATGGCCCAGCAAAAGGGTGATGGGCCCACCAGGAAGAACCCCATCATTCTCCCGTCCCTTATCACCATATTGTGTAAGAAGGCCATGGTTCCATTATTTCCCATGGAGCACATGGAGCCCCCTGGTTCTTATCTAGCTGTGGTAGTTGATGACCCATAGGCTCTCCCACCACAGGCCACTTCCAAGAGGCCTCGCCCGTCGTCGTCCCGACCTACTAGTTCTCTGGATACCACTGCCATTGGATAGTTGAGGGATGAGTTGAGGGCTAAGATGAGGATGGTTATGACTGACACATGTGCATACTTCCGTCAGCTTCTCATCGAGCAGGACACATTTGTCGGCCGGGGCCCGTTTGACTATTCTCCTCCTCCACCTTACCCGCACCCCACTCTTCAGCAGCCCAAGGATGTGCCCGAGTCGGGTGCTATACTTCCTGTGGGAGGTGATGAGGATGCTCCCGATGACGAGGGTAGCCCTATGCTCGATTTGGCTGATCTCGAGGGAGGAGCGGATGACGATTATATTGACCGTTTTGGCACCGAGGATTAGTCTTGTCTTGTATTTTCCATTTCCTGGCTCGTTTTGTTAGTTTTGTCTATCTTTTGATTTGGTTTATTGGATATTGTTTTATGTTGGATGCTCTTTTGTTTCCTTTCTAGTTCTTTATCTATGCATCTTCTAGTTTATGTTTGTTTCGTTGTGTTTTCATCGTTTCTATCCAATGCTTGATGATTCGTATGGCTAGCATACGTTTAAATGTGTAGTGGTCGACACCGTGATTGCCACCCTTGGACTCAATTGCCTTAGTGGACTCGGGTTTGCTTTTCAGCAACCCTATGGTGATGTGTACTTTACCCTTCTCTTTTTTCGAACATTGGGGCCAATGTTCATGTTAAGTTTGGAGGGGCGTACTAGATCCACTGTAGTCATAATTATCCATGTTTTAGATATTTCGGTCCAAGTTTGGGGGGGGGTGGCCCCTCTACATGTGAGCTTGTGCAATTTTGTGAAATTTTGAAAAAAAAAAAATTGGATAGAATTTCAACCCTTCACTTGATGCATTGAGCATGGTTAATTTGAATACATGGTATGTTTTCTCTATCAATTTGGTTTTTAATGGCTATACACATCGTTTCCTTGCTTTTGGGACCCTAAACGTGACTAGATTATCTTTAAGATGATTCACATATGCACATAAATCGAGGGTAGAGGCGTTGAGTGGGCAACCATTTTGAAACACTTAAAGGCGTGATTCCAAAAATATCAACTTAGAATTTTTCACATGTGTTATGAGTTGAGAACGTTAACTTTGTATGCTTAACAATAATAAAAAGAGGTTGAACATTGGTATGACTGCAAAAGTCTGGCTTAATATATACTGGGGGCGAAGATCACCATGCCTAGAATACTGTACTATTATGCTAATTTGAGCTAAGCTCAAGCCAATGCAAGTGTTAAGTGAATAAGGACCTAGTTCGGTTTTGTGGCCTTTGACACTCGAGCGATTAAGCCCTTAGGAGTGTCTCTACACTTGATACCCTAAAGCCGTCTAGTTTGGGAGTTATTAGCCTAAAGCTCGTTGCAAGGGTGTCATAGAAAGCCTAAGAGGATCGAACATTGCACATGGTCTAACCTCTAATGTTTCGATTTGAAAGTTGCATAAGTTAGAGCCTAAAGTGGATAAAGTGACGGATTTTTAGTGGCTATGAAGTTGTATTCAATTCTCGTACCATGTGACTAATCAAAAGTTGATAAATATGGGATTAATGCTTGAAAAGTGGTAAGAATGCCACTCGACTATAATACTTGAAATTTATTACACTACACCCTTAGGATGATCTTTTAGATGTTAAGGCGTAACATGAGCAGGTGTGTGACGTGTATATATATGTAACTTGAGCTTAAACAGATGAATTCATACCATTGTGTTTTATTAATTATTGTAATTTACATTGAGTGATCGGGGTTGAAAATCTTTCGATTTTGTGGGTATATCGTCTGCAAAACCTCACGAGACTATAAATCGTCCTTTGAGGTAACTCAAAGGTTCAAAGGCTTGCTGCATCCGCTAAATGCAACCGTTTACTCCACGAAAGTGAGTTTGGTTGTTTCTTTTCTTTTGCTTCCCTGTGTTTGATGATGAGTTCGTATCTTATGCCTTTTCTTGCTCGAGGTCAAGCAAGTGATAAGTTTGGGGGGGTTGATAGGAGTCGTTTTTGCATAAGTTTTTAGGCCTTTTTAATGACAATTCAGGCTCGTATACAGTTTATTTTGTGCCACTCGTGCGTTTAATATGTGTGTGAAGTGATTTTAGGTAGTAAGCAACGATGGACGAAGAAAAGGGAAAAAGATGACTCGTTTCATCAATGCTGCTCAGGTTTCTGAAGACCACGCCTAGGCATCATTTTTACCCGCGCCCAGGCGCCACCTGGGCAGAGAGAGATCTGGCTTCTGAAACGCCCGCCAAGGCGTACAATGACCCGCGCCTAGGCACCACATATCGCGCGCCTGGGCGCCTCTTATCTCCACGCCTGGGCATCCCTGAACTTCTGCCCCAAGAAAGACATGCCACGTAGGCGGCGCCTAGGCGCCGATCGACGCGTGCCTAGGCGCCGCAATAACAAAATTCTGAATGTATAAATTGGATTTTTCAATTCATTTCAAGGGTTCGAAATCTGGGGAATTGGGAGCATACTTCTCAGTTTTGGGCCATAATTTCACTGATCTAAAAAGGCAAGAAGAGAAGAAAAGCTAAGGAGTGAAGCTCCATTAGAGATCATCATCATTCAACCTTATAAGGAGTTTATTCATTGTTTATTGCATTTTATGTTTACATTTATGGATATGAACATGTTGAATTCTTCTATATTGATAGTTATGGGCTAAATTCATATGGCTAGGGCCTTGTAAGAATTGATTTGTGAATTATTCGTGTTATTGATAATCGTTGAATTAATTCCTATGTCGCTATGTGTTATGAATTTGTGCTTATGTTTCTTACATGTGATTGATCACCATATGTATTATAAATTGCCTAGTTTAACATCTTGAGAAAGAGTTAAGCTAGGGTGCAAGGGATTTATAACATCACCGAACCAAATAGGAGTTGCCCTAGACATAGGTAAAGACTCCCGGGTGAAGTCGTTCGATATTAATCGAGTAAACTCTAGTTCTTCAATGCATGCTTAGAGGTTAGATTTCCGGGTAGACATACTTAGGAAACCGCCATTTAAGTGTAGGAGTCTATCACGAGACATCGGTTATTATTTACCTTAGGAGTTTTCACCATAGTAACTAGGTCTAATAATTCAACGAGAGTCTGTGTGCGAATAAGGATCAAGTCAAGCCTTGCAAGTGCCTTAGTCTATTTTCACATTTGAGTTTCAATCTATTGCTCGTTCTTATTTTTGTTCTTCGTTTACTTACTTGTCTTACTCTTACTTTCCGTTAAATTGTCTTTACTTTTATTTGCAAATCACAAGCTAAAATCCAAGTCTCCGTGGTTCGACAACCTGGACTTATTTTGTCCATTTTTATTACTACATGACTAGTATACTTGCTACCAAGCACGTTAGGTTCTAGCATGTCCCCTTTTAAGTGCTCAGGAATAAGACTTTCCCCATGCCACTTCTTTATTCCATAAAAGGCGAAGAGTCAACCTCGATACACATGTACTATTTGTTCAATACTTATTAATGCTATGAAGTTTTACATGAACAAAAACTTATTACCTTTATATGTTCGTACAATATAAATTATTGCCCTATTCAAATCTAATTCCTCCTCATTGGCATTGAGGTCACACACCTAACAATAATAAAAATTTAAGAACAAAGAATGCCATAATGAAATTCACTTTATTCATAAGAAAAGATTGTCTCATAGATTTTATTACATAGAAAGTGGCGTTCAAAATTGGCGCGCTGGACTTCTACTCTAACAATCTCCCACTTGCCCTAGAGCCAATTGCCCACGTATTTAAGGCCCATTCTTCTAGATGTCCATCAAACACCTTTTGACTAATGGGTTTGGTGAGTGAGTCTACTACATTTTCTGCCGAGTCTACACGCTCCACTCGAAAGTCACCTCTCCCAATGATCTCCCTGATCAAATGGTATCGCCTTTGTATGTGCTTGGGTTTCTGATGAGACCTTGGCTCCTTTGCTTGCACAGTAGCCCCATTGTTATCATAGTACATTGGTACCGAGTTAACAATAGATGGAACAAAACCCAACTTATGGATGAAGTTCCTCATCTAAACAACTTCCCTTGCCACCTCTGAGGCAGCAATATATTCCGTTTCAGAGGTTAAATCAACGGTAGTCGGTTTCTTGGAATTTCCCAATTCACTACTCTACCATTAAGCAGAAAAATGAAGCCCGAAACCGATTTCAAGTCGTCAATATCAGTTTGGAAACTAGAGTCTGTGTAGCACTCTAATTCCAATTCTCCTCCACCGTATACCAAAAATAAGTCCTTAGTTCTCTTAAGATACTTGAGGATTATTTTAACGGCGGTCCAGTGCTCTTCACCGGGATTCGCCTGATAGCGACTGCACACGCTAAGTGCATAAGCTACATCAGGCCTCGTACATATCATCGCATACATAATGCTTCCAATTGTGGATGCATAAGGTATTTGAGACATCCTCTCTCTTTCTTTCTCAATCTTAGGGTACATAGACTTGGAAAGAGTGATTCCATATCTCATAGGCAAGAATCCTCTCTTGGATTCTTCCATGCTAAATCTCTTTAGCACTCGATCTATGTACGAAGCTTCTCCCATATCCTTCATAGCGAATTGATTTGACAACCATGCTTTTGTTAACTGCATCATCCCTATATCATTTCTGATCAATAGGATATCATCAATGTAAATTACTAGAAAAGGTAATCTCGCTTCCACTAGCCTTCTTGTACACACATGCTTCGTTAACGTTTTGAATATATCCATACTCTCGTATGACATTATCAAAACATTTGTTCTAGCTTCGGGAAGCTTGTTTTAGTCCATATATGGACCTATGGAGTTTACACACCTTTTGTTCACTCTCTCTAGATGTAAAACCCTCTGGCTGCAGCATATATATTTTCTTCTCAATTTCTCCTTTGAGGAATGCAGTTTTAACATCCATCTGCTAATTCGAAATCAAAATGTGCAGATATGGCTAGAAGTATCCTTATGGATTTCAGCATCGCAACTGGTGAGAAGTTTTCCTCATAGTCAATACCTTATCTTTGAGTAAACCTTTTTACCACTAAGTGCGCCTTATGGGTCGCCACCTCTACATCAGCTCCAAGCTTTCGCTTGTAAACCCATTTGCAGCCTATGGGTTTGATCCTATCTTGCGGGTCTACCAAGGTCCAAACTTTGTTGGAGTGCATGGAGTCCATCTCGAATTTCATAACTTCTAGCCATCTTCCCGAATCGATGTTTAACATTGTTTCCCTATAGAATCCTCTGATTTGCTTTCTTGCAAATGGCTTACCCATCTCTCGAGTGCCCTTGGAATCCTTTCGGATCTCCTCAGAGGTTGTGTACTTTTGGCTTGTTCTTTATGAATCACTTTTTGTGTGGTATCAGGTGAGCTCGTTGTGGTTCTTGAGGTATCTCAGTGCCTTGAGTCTCCTCGAGTTCTACAATCTCATTATTTCCATTTAATGGGAAATCCTTCTCCAAGAAGGTCGCAATCCTTGAAATAATCATGGTTTGTTCTAAGGGATTGTAGAAGTAGTATCCAAAAGAGTCTTTTGGATACCCCACAAACTTACACAACGGGGATCTCGGATCTAGTTTGTCTGCCACTTGCTGCTTGACATAAGCAGCACACCCCCATACCCTTAGGTGTTTATATGAAGGTGTCTTACCATACCACATTTTATATGGAACCTTAGGCACACTTTTAGAAGGCGCCCTATTCAACAGATAGGTTGCAGTCGTCAAAGCATAGCCCCACATTGAAGAAGGAAGTCTAGTGCGACTCATCATAGATTGAACCATGTCTAACAAAGTTTAATTCTTTTGCTCAGCTACCCCATTTAATTGAGGTGTGTCAAGTGGAGTCCACTGCAAGAGAATCCCATTCTCTTTTAGATATTCCAGAAACTCATTGGATAAGTATTCATTTCCTCGATCGGATCAAAGAGTTTTAATACTTCTATCAATTTGTTCTCTATTTCATGTCTAAACTCCTTGAATTTCTCAAAGGATTCAGACATGTATCTCATAAGGTACATATAACCATACCGCGAGAATTCATCAGTAAATGTTATGAAGTAGCTAAAACCACCTCTAGCATTTATGCTAAGTGGCTCACATACATCAGTATGGACCAAGTCCAAAACTCCACTTGCACGCGTCATTGACCCAGTGAATGGTGTCTTGGTCATCTTTCCCTTAAGACATGATTCGCAAGTTGGCATCTCATCTACATCTCCAAGATCAAGTTGATTTTCCAATATGTTTATCCTTTCTTTAGAGATATGACATATCCTAGCATGCCAAGTTGATGTACTTATGGAATTATCTAATTTTTGTTTGTTACTTTGTTGAATATTGAGAGTAGGATAAGTTGGGAAAACTCTATAAAGACCATCTTGCAATTTTGACTCTATAATAAGATTAGATTCATAAAACAAAGAGCAATTATTATTATTAATCTCAAAACGATATTCTTCTCCATCCAAAACTGGAATGGATATGATATTTTTTATTATCTCGAGTACAAAATAGACGGAATTTTAAATCAAAATCCTACTCCCTAAGAGTCTGCGGAATAAAGAGTATAGCGTCTTCGCGCTCTTCAGTACTTAACGCTAGATCAGCGTTCTCCAGCAGAGTCACTCCAAAAATGTATGAATTGAAGTAGTCCATCAAAAAAGGCATAAGGGCCTGAGCAGCGCCTTGATCCACTGGCCGAATTAAAGATCTGATATTGGCCATTCGGATATTCAGTTCACATAAAAGACTTGGAAGAACAGAGTAGGCTCTGAAAGCGTCTAGACCAAAGAGGTTATTAAACGTTATATCCAAGGCTTGAGCGTTGTCCAGAACAGCTCTACTTGTATGATGATCTTCCTCATGCTCATAAGTCAAATGCATGTGAGCTTCACTTGGCCTCGGGAGTGCATCTCTTTTTCTAGTAGATGCGTCCTCATTCAAATCAAGTGTTATGCTTTGAACAAAATTCTGATGCTCATAAAACAAGTGGCGTCCACCTTGAATAAACAATGAAGTTGATTGCGAATGTAGCGCTCCACACCTTGCATGTAGTATGGTAGATCGCTAACATTGCCAACAAGAGATTTGTGTTGCTCGAGCACGAATACGGCATAACCTTGACGCCTATATTCAACTCCGAATTCAAACAGAAATGGATATCTGACCAATTCTTCAAGAATATAAAAGTGCAGCACAAACTCTTCAGCCCATCTACCTGTATCCAGCATCCATTGCTTGCGTAGCTTATCAACTTTCTATTTGCTGTTCCTGGCAGCGAGATACTTTTCAAAACGTTCTAAGTCTCTCTCATAATCATCAGCCCATAATCTAGCAAGATATTCACTAGCTTCATCTTCTACCCAAGAATTGATGGGATCAGGACGCTCAACAACAATTGGTCCTTTTCCCTTCCATAATTTGAGGGGTCTTGAAGATAGAGCATTCTGAGGTGATCGAACGACCTTTGGCTTCATCGAGTACCCAATTTTATTAAGCATTTCTTCACCAGGGTCTCTTAGCTAACCAAGATTATTGATTACAACCATGTTCTGGTGCGGAGGATAAAATGCTTCTTCTGAACGGCCAAAATGGTTGAAACGCTCAACGTCAAAGTCAGATAAATTGACCGCTGGACGTCGAATAAACGCTTCTTGGTGTGAAGACCAAGATCATCTAGTTGCTCGAACACCTCAAACTTCTTAGCGTCTAAAAAAAGAGGGTTGTGGAGAGTCTCTTGAAATGTCTTCTCCATGTCAACCATCTGAGAAGTGTTATTTTCTCTCTAGGCGTAATAGAATTCGACTTCTAGATCATAGCCTCTAGGAAAGAAATTAATCACTCGCGGAGGTGGAAGAGTTGGTCTTTGGATAACTGGGCTACTTCTATCGACCGCTCAGCATTCATAGACACTTCTTTGAATGTCTTGTGTAAGTTCTTTAGAGATATCCACGAACGATGTCATGTTGACATCTCACTCCATTTCTACCTTGGGAAGGGTTGCCTCAGCGACAGCTGGAACTTCAGATTCTGTTGGAATTGGAGCTGAAATAAGCAAGCGCTTGAGATAAAGGAAAGATTTCTACTAAGTAGAAATTTAAGAGATAAAGATAGAAACGCTTACCCTGAGGACTTTCATGGACCTCAGTCACTTGAGCTTCAGGAACAGATGGTTCTTGTGCCTCATAATACAAAGAAGCTTCATCGTCAAGATCGACGAGAGTGGTTAGAGGAGTAGCACGAATGGGAATATGGCATTCCTCCAAAGTATCAAAGATATACTTGATATCGGCTTCTCTACGAGCTGAAATTTTTATCCTAGCGTTAGAAGAAAATAACTAACAAGGAAAGGATATTGTACTTTGCAATTTTACAAGTACTTACCTGATCACTATCATCAATATCCTCTTGAGAAGGATTAGCTTCAGGCTATGCGATTGATTCAGGAGGTGGAGCGGTACTCGCTAGTTCTTCAAGTGCTAGCTCTAGCTGCTCTTCTAGGTGAGTAACAATATCCTTTCCAAGTGTCATCTTTTCTTGTTGCTTTTGTAATTCGTTAGACATTGAAGTCATAATGAGACACCGCACTTGGATATTGTCATCAGACCACAGCTTGGCATACTCTCTATCTTCATCAGTGCTCTCGGGAGTTATTCGCAGTTGTTCAGCCATCAGGATGTACTCCCTCTTGTCAGATTGAAGCACAATTTTCAGGTTTCTCAGCCAGTCGACATAATTAGACCCGGTAACTTATTGGTTTCAAGAATAGCATATGATTCTTAGCCATTTTACTTAATGATCTACAAAGGTTTCGAGGTGTTAGGAATTTCATGTTAGATGTTTTGATGATGACAATTAGGACCTTTTGTTAGACCCCAAAATATGTAAGTTTGTTTTTCAGCTTTGAAGCGTTAGATTTGTAAAAGGCTTTGTTTTATTTTTATTCTAGATTGTTAGGTTAAGTTGTCTTAGACTGAGCGTCTGATTTGTTCTGAGTGAGTTTATCAGAAGTAAAGTTTGAAGACTCAAGCGCCTGAAGTCTGAATAAAGATGAAGATTCCAAGCGTCTAGAATGACCTGCTACACCAAGCGTCACCCTATAGGATAGAAGTGATTCAAGGTTGAATAAGCATATATCAATGACTAATATCACCTGAATTTATTTCTAAGTCCAGAAGGAGTTTTAATGCAAATATTCTCAAAGCATTAAATGCCAACGGGCATTTAATTCAAATGCATTAAATGCTGATAAGAGCATTAAATGTGATAAACACTTTCAGACGTACGGAGAAGCCACCCTATTGGACTGTCAACTATTCAAAGACTGCAACACCAACTTTTGTTCAGCAGATTTTCAAGAAAAAGGACAAAAAAGTTGTTCACTCGTGAAAGTGAGAGACACGCGCTCGTGCATGTGTCAAACGGATACTTTTTCCAAGAATGCCTATAAATAGGACTTCCACAACAAGCCAAACACAGAGAACAATTATTAAGTCGAATTGCCGTTGCATTGAACTCTCATTCCTTACAATCTCAGAAAAGCCAAAACTTTCAAGAAAATATTCTCTTTACTTTTCTTCAAATCCTGACACAGTCAACCAATATCTCAAACACTCTTTTCAGAAAAACCCACATTACTACTGAGATATTCCTCGTTGTTTGAACTTTATCAAAATCAAACAAACCGTTTAGAAAAACCCCTATCTAAGCCTCGCGATCTGTGTTAAGTCGAAGTTGGATACTTGCCATATTTCTGGGTGAAAGAAGCAAGCGGATTGAAGTGATTTGGATCAGAAATCTGTGTGATCAAGGAGCTCAAGTCATCGACATCCATCTCTACCTAATTTGTAGAAGATTCTGTGTGATTCTTTGAGAATCATTTTAGTGGATTGCCTCCAAGTGTTCGAGGAGAAGAAGGACGTAGTTGGGATTACACCACCCAACGAACCTTACAAATATTGTTCTTTACTTTACTTTCAGCATTCATATTGTCATATCATTATCTGATAAAGTAAAGCTTAATCAAACGATAAACAACTAAATACACTTTCTGTGACGCTAAAGCATTAAAGGAGAAGACTCCAAAAATCATTCCGCTGTGCTAACACTGATCAAAGAAGTGAACGCTCAAACATATTTGGTTGTAGTATTCAAGTCTTGAAATCTAAGTTAACTTTCTAAAAACAGTTTTCGTTAGACGCTTCACCAAAGCGCCTATAATTTAAGTGAACGCTTAAGTCAAGTGTTAGACACTTCAAGCGTCTACTTTTCAAGCATCCAAAAACCTTTTCAATACGAATCTTTTAAATTCAAAAAAGACTTCAGGGTCTATTCAACCCCCTCCCCCCTCCCTTCTAGACCCTTCCGTATGCCACTTGGGACCAACAAGTGGTATCAGAGCGGTTAAAGTTGAAATTTTAAAATTTCCAAGCATATCTGCTTGTTTAGATCCTTTTTCAAACTTAGTTGCTTTAAATTTTAAACATGACATTTGCTAAAGTTCCCAAACTGACTGAGTGAAATTTTGACACATGGAAAGTCAAAGCATTTACATATCTCTGTTCATGTGATGATGACATGTGTGATATTATTTCAGATGGGCCAATCAAAATATATAAAGTTATCACAAGAGTGCCTGAAGCCACGGAAGACACTCCCGATGGTTACGTTGAAAAACCAAAACAAGAATGGTCTCCAGATGAGCGTCGAAGAGCTAATTTGGACAATGTTGGTCGTAACGCTCTATATATGGCTATTGGTGATAATGACAACTTATTCAACAAGATCAAGTCTTGCAAAGCCACTAAAGAAATATGGGATAAGTTGGCTACAATTTGTGGTGGTTCAGCTCAGATCAAAGAAAACAAATTTTCCATTGCCAAGGAAAAGTTTAACGGATTTAAGATGCTACCAATGAAACTTTAGAGCAATGAGATATAAGATTTCAGCTCTAGTTACAGAACTACATCATTGGGAAATGGATTTGCAGAATTCGAGAAATGGTGGTTAAGATCTTTAGAAGTTTACCAGTGTAAATTCTTGATAAAGACAACTGCTATGAGGAGAATCAAATATGCTGGATCTCCTAACTCCAGAAGACGCCTTTTCAGAGCTCAAAGCATTTGAGTTCGAGTTGGAATTCTTGCTAGTGATGTTGTGAGTAGTCCGGCGATTGAATCTGGAGCGCTTATAGCATCAATCAAAGGCAAATCGGGCAATGAAGGAAACAATTTAGATATCAATGAAGAAGAGGAATTGGCTTTGCTGAATAGATTCAGAAAGTTCTTAAGATATGAAAAGAAAGGAAAAGGTTTCAATAATCAAGGACAAAGTTCATATCAAGCGCCTTCTCCGATGCAACAACAGATTTAAGCGCCTCAGTATTCTGTTCCTTCACCTCAAGTGCCTGTTCAGTACCAAGCGTCTACTTAAAACCTCTCAGCTCAGTGGTCTCAAACCAAAACATTGCAAGGTTAACAAATGAACAAAAGATGAAAACTAATCTTTGTTACAATGGCAGGAAACCAGGGCACTACCAGGTAAATTGCCCTTATCCAAATGTATCCAAGCCCTCAAGGCAGGATTACTTGGATAGAAACCAATTCAGGAGCAACCTTCGTCAACAAGGTTTGCTAGCGGAATCAGAAACAGCATCCACACCTGAAGATTTAGAATCATCAGAAAAGAGTAGCGATGATGATGAGCCATTAGATGACTCAGTGCTCATATATCTCATAGCCAAAACTGATGAAGTGTCTCCTGAGGTAATCAATGAATTATCTATTCCTCTCTCTTATGATGAATTACTTGACAAAGTCAAAGAATACTACAATGAATGTCAAGAAGCTGCCAAAGTATATCAAAATGATCTCGCTATTATTTTATCACTCACAAGAGATAAAGTAACGCTCAAAGCAGAGTTGCAAGTTCAGCAACAGTGCATTGAGAAGAACCAATCGCTTGAGAGTGAAATTAATCAATTAAAAAACGATCTTGATATAATAATCAAGAGAGAAGCTGATTTGATCGCTAGACTTGCTAAATCAGAGCAGCTTATCTCATCATTATCAAAAGCCTCTAGAAAGTTGGATAATGTGACTGAAGTAACTAGATTATTTGGTGAAAAGACCGCTTTAGGATGCGATAAACTCGGTAAACATCCTAATAAATCTAATGTTATGGCAAACAACAAAGGAAAGGGTGTTATCTTTGTTGAGAAAGGTTCACAAGGTCAAACACAAAATGAACCTAGTGACAATGGTAAAAGGCCAAATGAGAAAGTCAAAACTAACTTAGGCAAGGGTAATGCTAAGGTAAACGATTCACAAAGACGGGTCTATCCAAACGCTTAAAAGGCTAAAGATAAGACTAATCACTGTGAATCAAGCGATAAGCGTCCAGCACCAAAAGTGCAACCCAAGCCAATGCCAAGGAAATACCAGCGTCAATATCCAAGACAGTCAAGATCATATTATCGATACTATGATGATTATGATTATGACTATGATTATGACTACTATTATAATCGAGGATATTATTATACACCCAAAAAGCACACACAACACGTTGTGAAACCCAAAAAGGCCAGTATTCCTAAATGAAAACCAGGCAACTAGGTTAATATATCAGGGGGTGCTCCTCACATGTCTCGAGCTGGGGAACCATTTCATCCCTCTACCTTCGACTTATGTGCAAAGTGTATCATCTAAGGAAGGATGACTCTCAACTAAGTTTGAAAATGAGCATAATCACGATGTGGAATTTTTTCATTTAGACCATTAATAGAAAACATACACGATATAATGCCATGTCTCAAGTTCTCAAGTTTAATTGCACAATGGGGCAAGCTAACATCCTAGAACAAAATTTTGTTATGCTTGATTTTTCTCAAAAAATTAGAGCACAATACATGCAATAGCAACGGTTACCCCAAACTTGAGCTAAAAACAAGATTACACGACATATAGATACCCCCCAACACTTAAACTTAACATTGCCCTCAATGTTGACTCAATCATACGCACTCAAACGGGGGTAAACGAGAGTACTTACAACAAGGATGCTGAAAGGCAAACCTTAATCACGTGAAATCCGCTCAAAGCTCAAATCCACAATGAAAATAATTCTCCAAAGCAAAACTCGGCTACTACATGTCATGTACTCACATTACAAACCATCAAGATTCAAAGAGAAGCATGCTTGAACATAACATAAAGAAACAAACTAAACAAGACATAAACGAAAACAAAAAGAAAAGAAAACTTACAAACTTGGGTTGCCTCCCAAGAAGCGCTTGTTTATAGTCATTAGCTTAACTTTATGCTCTTTGATTGGCTTAAGGTGGTTTATGTATGAATGCCTTGTTCGTTCTCCAATTCATTCTCGGGTATCGCTTCAACTTTTGGCTATTGGGAGTGAAGATTGGCCCATCATTTGTGCTACATACCGTAGGTTGGGACCAAAAAATCATCCACTCGAGGATTTTTGTATGGTCCCTTAACACCTCAATTAATCTTTCTTCCCCATGCGTCGGGTGATGGTGTGGACTATTCTCCAAGCTAGAGACAATATCTTGTTTTTCTTCACCCATCACTTTGACATAGGCGGAGTCCACGATGTAGGGATGTAGAAAATGATTAGTTCATTTTTTATGAAAGTGCTCAACACTAAAAGGATCAAAAGCATCAATGTGGAAATACAAATCAAAATCAAGTCGATGCTCAAAAACCTCATAGCTATCAACATTAACCATGTCATCTTCTATATTCAATGACAACTTACCCTCATTGGAATCAATTACCTCCTTACATTTGGAGAGGACAGAGGGTGGAAAATCTTCAACCGGTTGAGAAGCTGTAGGAATGGAAGGCTCGGTAGTGGAAGTTTCTGGTTCTGCACGTTCAGGCGTGCCATATAGTAATGCTTCCAATTCTGCTACACTTTCAACTGCTCGTTCGTTCATTTTTCAACTACTCGTCTTCCCTCACAGTTGCCTCACCACTCCTCATAGTCATACCCCAATTTGGTGCTTGTTGCAAAGCTTCAATGACGTCTAACACCAATTGCATATTTTTCCGACAATTCAAATCCTCTAGAGTGAGTTTTATAGCCTGAATGAGTCCTAGAAGCCGTTCTTGTTGCTCTTGAGTCAGAAATGGAGGATTTCCTGGCATTTATTGGAATTAGAATTAAGACAAAAAACTAAAGCAAAAATAAAAAGAAAATAAAAATTATAAAAACTTGCAATAAAAACAAAAACTAAAACAAACAAGTCCCCGACAACGGCGCCAAAAACATGACACGTTAGAAGCTAACATGATTTGGTAGCAAGTGCACTAGTTGTGTGTAGTAATAAAAGTGGACAAAAAGAAGTTCGGGTTGTCGAACCACAGAGACTTGAATTTTAGTTTATGATTGACAATAAGAAAAGGAATTAAAATAGAGATTTAACTAAGCAAGAAGGTAGAAGAACTATAACGAGAGTAAAGAGGGATTAAACTTCCAAGGTGGATGGGTGACTAAGGCTCATGATCGGGCACATGTTGCGTATAGCTATCCTAAGATCATTACCAACTCATTAAACATACATTGCTATGGTGAAAGCTCTTAAAATAAAGAATAACCGATGTCTCGTGATAGACTCCTATACTTAATTGGTGGTTTCCTAAGTATGTTTACCCGGAAATCTAACCACTAAGCATGCATTAAAGAGTTAAAGCTTTCTCGATTAAAATCGAACGACTTCACCCGGGAATCTTTACCTATGTCTAGGGCGCAATTCCTATTTAGTCGGTGATGTTGTGAAATTTTGGCACCCTAAGTCAACTTTCTCTCGAATAATTCACCTAGGCATGATATCAAACACATGGTGATCAAGCATATGTAAGGCATTCACCCACAAAATCACAACACATAGCAATATACGAATTGAAATGGAAAACAATATTATTATCACAATACTAACAACATGGCCTTCTCATGGCCCTAGTTCAACAATTTAGCTCATAAAATGCATAAGGAAAAAGCTAAGCAAAAGATCCATGTTCATAGACAAAAATGAATCTAAAGCTAAGAAACTCCCTATGTTGAATTGATAATCGAATCTTTAATTGGAGACTTGAATCTCTTCTTTTCCTTCTCTTTTGCTCTTCCAAAGTGATGAAAAGTGAGGTCCCAATCCCAAGAAATCCCCAAAATTCCTTTTGAATTCGAACCCCCCTCTTTTTCCTTTCATTTTTGGCCTTTATACCTTCAAACCCGCTGTATCGGCGCCTAGGCGTGACCCAAATGGCACCTAGGCACGGTCCAGGTGGCCTAAGTGGCTTGGGGAAGTAGTTGACCGGCGCCTAGGTGCAGATAAGGTAGCGCCTAGGCGCCACAGTGCGAAGTCTTAACCGTTTTCTTACTTTTCAGCGCAGAAATCTTGTTTCCTTCATAACTTTCTCCACGGACCTCTGATTTGAGTGATTCAAGTTGTCCCATAAATAGAAGACATATAACTACAACTTTGTAGAAGAAAACGTTCTCAAATTCGGTCTTGAAACATACAAAAATGGTGCTCAAACGTGGAAGATGTGGCAGATATCGCGCCCAAGCGTGGTAAAATAGCGCCTAGGCGCGATTATGCGTAACTTCAGCCTATTTATTGCTTGTTCGGGCACCCAGACGTGATTATGGCTGCGCTTGGGCGTGGAGGTGCGAACATCAATTGTTTTATATGTCATTTTTCAGCCCTTCATTCGTTTGCATCCATTTACAACCTGAAATCACTTCACACATGGATTAAACGCAAATGTGGCAAGAATCAAGCGATAAATGAACCTAAAACATAAACACAACGGGCATGAAAACACGTAAAAATGACTCCTATCACATTCTAACTTAGGTTTCTCGACATAATCATCTGGAGTAGCTCCAGGGGCTCGAGTTATAACTTTCATGATCTGAATGGGGCTATCTGTAATTACATCACACATCTCATTATCACAAGAACATAAATATGCAAATGCTCTAAGTTTCCATGAATCCTAGTTTGACTCAACCAACTTGGGCATCTTGTTAAAAGCCATGATATGAGATTAAAAGAAATAAAACGACCAATGTTTAGAAAAATGGATCTAAACAAGCATTTACGCTCGGAAACACTTAGGTTTCTACTTGAACCGCTCTGATACCACTTGTTAGTCCCAAGTGGCATACGAAAAGGTCTAGAAGAGGAGGGGGTTTAAAGAATTTGAACGCTTGGAAAGCTTAGCGCTAGGTCAGGCGCTTAGAAATAGTTAACTTAGATTTAGTGATTTCAACAATTACCAAAGTAGGGTAATGTTTAAATTGCTTAATCTGGGTTAGCACAGCAGAAATGATTTTAGCTTAATGTTCTTTTGAATTAGAATTAGTCGCTTAACTATTTTGAATGCTTTTTGTTGGTCCCAAGTGGCATACGAAAGGGTCTACAAGGGGGGGGGGTTGAATAGACCCTGAAATCTTTTTCGACTTCAAAAATATTCGTATTAAAATTTGTTGGACGCTTGAAATGTAGGCGCTTGACTGAGCGTCTATTGAAGACTCCTTTTTGAAAGTTAACTTAGACGTCAAGATTTGAATACTATAACCAAATAGGTTTAAGCGTTCAGTTCTTTGATCAGTGTTAGCACAGCGGATTGATTTTAAAGTCCTCTCTTCGAAGTTTTAGTGTCATAGAAAATGTGTTTAGTTGCTTTGCATTCAATTAACTTTTACTTAACAGATTTATTCAATAACATGACAATAAGGAAGTTGATTGTAAAGTAAAGAACACAATATTTGTAAGGTTCGTTGGGTGGTGTAATCCCAACTACGTCCTTGTTCTCCTTTTTCACTTGGAGGGAATTCACTAAGATGAATCACGAAGCTTCACACAGACAACTTGTACACAATAGCAAATTGATGAAAGCTTGATCTCGAGTTCCCTGATCACACAGATTTCAACTAGGCTAAGATCTGCTTCTGACAATGCTTCTCTCACTCAGAAATAATGCTTTGTCTTCAACGACTTCGTCACACAGATGGAAGAGGTTGATGGGTTTTTTTTATCACGGTTTGGTTTGATTTGAAAAGTTCAAACACTTTAGTAATATCTCTTTGAAAGGTTAGGTTCTTCTATGAAGAGGTAAGAGATATTGATTTGGCTGTAGAGATGTTTAAGCTCAACAAAATTTTGGCTATGGAGGATTTGAGCTTTAAAAAGTTCGATGTAGATTTCAACAGCGTCAAATGAATAAAATTCTCTCTATTTAGGTTTGAGCAGTGAGTTTTTATTTATAGACTTTTCTCGGGATTTGTTCGTTGGACATAAGCAAGGGCGTGAGAAACACGAAGCGCGTGACTTAGTCCTTTTTCTGACATCTCTGAAAATTCTGCTGTACAGAGTGGGTAGCAGACCTACTTTGAGTAGACAGCCAATGGGGAAGGGACATCCACACTGTCAATAGTTCTTATCACATTTAATGTTCTTATCAAGCATTAAATGCATTTAAAGTTATTGCCCATGGGAAATAAATGTCTGTTGATTGCATTTAATAATATATGACTTCGGATTAGCTTCAGGTGAAGACAAGCGCTTACACACGAAAGTCTTCCTGAATTGATTCATAAGCGCTTGATAGAAGCTTAATGAATCTGACATCTTCAAAGTCTTCAGACGCTGTTCTTCGATTTCACCTTGAAAGACTCACCTAGAATTCTATCTTAGCTTAAGTGCTTGATACTTTTCTAAAAGCTATAAAGATAAATGCCTTAATAAAAATTACAACTCGATAACTTTTAAATGCTTATACTTGTTTCTAACAAAATATTAACTTACACATCTTTGGGGTCTAACAAGAAATCTATCTTGTCATCATCAAAACATCTAACATGAAATTTCCTAACAATTTCCCCCTTTTTGTTGATGTCAAGACCTTAACTCTTATAACTCCTTTATAGATTAAGAGTTCAAAGAAAAGTCAAAAGGTTAGCGTTTGGAAAGCTAGTTAAGTTAGCTAAAGTTAGATTAACTTCAACGAGTTATTTCAGTGATAAACATTCTTTCCTTTATATGGAAAGTAAGCGTACATGTTTTGTGCTATAAGAGAATAATTCAAAGTGACAACAGAAAATATTTAAAACAAAACAAACAATCATCTTTTCTGTCGCTTTCTGTTCTCTTCTTGAAAGATTTAAGTTGCCAAGTCCAGGAGAAGTATATCAACGTCTATCATAGTTGTATGCTGAACTTCATTTTAATCATATCTTCGTTCTCTAGCGCTTATGTTCAGCTCAATTAACCTTTCCACCCAATCCCTCTGAGGGATTCCAAGTTCTCGGATCAAGTCAAGATAAATGTCTTGTCTTCGATCAATTGTGGATTTCCAGTTGATAGGTCTTCTAAGCGGTCCAGCGTATGGATGGAAACCCATACTCTCTAAGAACTCAACGTCCAAGTCCGGAAGTAGATGCCTGCCTTGATAATATCTTGGCTTGCGCTTTTTAGTAAGCATCTTCTTTATGCTCACTATCTCTTCGAACATTGAGCGCCAGTATTTGTTATTTGTTTTGGAGATGGATGCTTTGGACTGTGACTTTTCTTTCTCTTCCCCCTTCTTGACATCTGCATCAAGAGGTTGAGGTTGTAATGAACGAAGCTCAGATACTTCTCTGCGTAAGAGTTTAACCTCATCAATCAGAAGAGTGACTTGAGCGGCAGTAGTGGCTGCAGATCCATTTTCGGCAAGCCACCAATTGAAGTTGTTTGAAAGTTGGGAGAGAAGTGGCGCTATGCTATTCATGATTAGAATGGTAAGTTTGTTAGGATTATGCATGTCAGCGGCAAGAAGTTTTTCAACTTGATAAAGTGTTGATTTGCTTTGATCTTGTATATGGGAGCAAAAATTTTGGATATGAGCAAGTGGATTCTTAATTGCTGTCCGGAAATCATGAGCGTCCGGATTATCATCGCTGTCAGAGTTACTGGGGAAATGCGCCCTAGTGGGCAAAGGTTCTTTGGAAGCAACCGCTTGACCAAGCGTTGGATCTCTTTCAAGAGGTTCCTCCAAGGCAATATTTGGTTCTTTGTCTGGAAGAGCAACAGTTAAGGCATGGACTTCTGCATAATCCAATTTAGCTTCATTTGCCGAAGCGCTTGAGATGTCAACAGGAACGATGGAGAGAGCATTTACAGGGGCTTCTTCCTCAAAAATTGTCTCCACATTTTCCTTAGAGGATGCTTCTCGGACAATAGGAACAAGAGTATCCTTGAAGGCAAAAGCAGAATTTGCAAAGAGTGGCGTTGAAGAATAGAGCTGACGAAAGTGCGAAAGCCACTACAACGATGGAAATAGAGAGGATTCCAGTGGGATATTTGTAGGAATTATTCCCGTCGTTGGCATAACATCCAGCCAAGAGATATCGTCTGAGGTAGACGGCTGGAGTAATTCTTGCAACAGAACAGAAAGTGGGCTTTCTCTGGAAGCTACCCACATAGGAGTTAACCTGGCGCTTGACCCTGGAATGAAGAATAGAGAGTCATCGGTTTTCTCCTTGCTAAAGAATAGCAACCTATCTGCTGCCAAGTCTGGAAGATTAGAAATGTAGTGCTTGTAGTAGTCCTCCAAGTATGGTAATACGGCTTGAGTAAGCGCTGGGTTGCAATGACTTTCGAGCAAGTTAATTACCCTCTGATAATGAGCGCTCAACTCCTAGGGATAGGAATCTAAAAAGGTAAAGCCTGATAGAGGCTCCGAAAGCTGTGACAACGTGCTGGGTAAAAATACGGTTGAAGAGTTGCACAACATCTATGAGTCTCATTCTATTAAAGAGAAACTCATAGCGTTGCTCTGCGTCTATTTCCATGTTAGCGCTAGAAGATTCTCCACTGGACGCACTGCTCAAATCTGGAACAAGAGTAGACCGACTGAGCTCAGCAAGCGCTTGACGAAGAGATGCTTCAAAGGTTGTCGAATATCTGGCAAGGATAGAAGAGGTTTGAGGCACTGAATAGGGGAATCAAGACAGTAACAAGCAAAGTGTTTGCGCCATTCATGAATAGCTTGATTAAATAAAGATGGATTAGCGCCCATTTCTTCAATAGTATGGCGCTTCAAGTCATATACCTCGACCCATTCAGCCTCTTGAAGAAGCCATTCTGATCCGACAGCGATGATGGCTCTAAATCCGTGATCATGAATGTCCTTCATGGTAAGGAAGCCCTGGAGAGCTGGACTGTAATCTCCAAGCCACACTCGTTCAAAGTATAGATGCGCTTCTCGAGAAATCATTTGCTTTAAATCTGCATGCTTATCAGGAATTGCTTTTCCTTTAGCTTTCCACAAGCGGAGGGGCTTCGCTCTCTAAAGACTGGAGTAATGGGCGACTGTCTTAGGATAGTGAGAGTAGCCGAGGTTGTTGAGCATCTCCTCACTTGGACTTTGAGGAAAGGGAGAATAGCTATCATAGAAGTTAAGCGTGTCATTCCTGGGTGGCCTAGCCTCTGGTCCACTGTGCAAATGATTTTCATAGTAAGCAGCATCAATCTCAGCGAGAGTCCTCTTCACGGACTTGAGAGCTTTCTGGGGCTTCGCAGGTATCAATTTTTAGAGTAAGCAGCATCAATCTTTTTCTAAGGAGGCTCTGGATCTTCGGATGCAATTCGAATGAGCTCATCTTTCTGAGCGTATGTCAACTCTTTATGAAAGAGAATCCGATTAAGGCATCATACTCAATGGCTTTTGGAATACAATGTTCTGCATGGACATATTCTTCTTCAAAGTCCTTATGCAGATCAAAGTTTTCATTGAGTACAGCAGGAGAGAGAGCAGAAAGATCTATCACGGAAGAGGTTGACTGGTTTTTTTATCACGGTTTTGTTTGATTTGAAAAGTTCAAACACTTTAGTAATATCTCTTTGAAAGGTTAGGTTCTTCTATGAGGAGGTAAGAGATATTGATTTGGCTGTAGAGATGTTTAAGCTCAACGAAATTTTGGCTATGGAGGATTTGAGCTTTAAAAAGTTGGATGTAGATTTCAACAGATTAAAATGAATAAAATTCTCTCTATTTAGGTTTGAGCTATGAGTGTTTATTTATAGACTTTTCTCGTGATATGTCCGTTGGACATAAGCAGGGGCGCGAGAAACACGAAGCACGTGATTTAGTCCTTTTTCTGACATCTCTGAAAATTCTGCTGTACAGATTGGGTAGCAGACCTACTTTGAGTAGACAACCAATGGGGAAGGCACATCGGTACAGCCAATAGTCCTTATCACATTTAATGTTCTTATCAAGCATTAAATTCATTTGAATTTATTTCCCATTGGAAATAAATGTTCGTTGATTGCATTTAATAATATATTGACTTCGGATTAACTTCAGGTGAAGACAAGCGCTTGTACACGAAAATCTTCCTGAATTGATTCATAAGCACTTGACAGAAGCTTAAGGAATCTAACATCTTCAAAGTCTTCAGGCGGTGATCTTCAATTTCACCTTGATAGACTCACCTAGAATTCTATCTTAGCTTAAGCGCTTGATACTAGTCTAAAAGCTATAAAGATAAATGCCTTCATAAAAATTACAACTTGATAACTTTTAAATGCTTATACATGTTTCTAACAAAATATTAACTTACACATCTTTGGGGTCTAACAAGAAATCTATCTTGTCATCATCAAAACATCTAACATGAAATTTCCTAACAATTTCTCCCTTTTTGTTGATGTCAAGACCTTAACTCTTATAACTCCTTTATAGATTAAGAGTTCAAAGAAAAGTCAAAAGGTTAGCGTTTGGAAAGTCAGTTAAGTTAGCTAAAGTTAGATTAGCTTCTACGAGGTGTTTCAGCGATAAAACATTCATTCATTTATATGGAAAGTAAGCGTACATGTTTTATGCTGTAAGAGAATAATTCAAAGTAACAACAGAAAATATTTAAAACAAAATAAATAATCATCTTTTCTATCGCTTTCTGTTCGCTTCTTGAAAGATTTTTGTTGCCAAATCTAGGAGAAGTCTATCAGCGTCTATCATAGTTGTATGCTAAACTTCGTCGTAATCATGTCTTCGTTCTCTGGCGCTTATGTTCGGCTCCATTCACCTTTCCACCCAATCCCTCGGAGGGATTCCAAGTTCTCGGATCAAGTCATGATAAAAGTCTTGTCTTCGATCATTGGTGGATTTCCAGTTGATAGGTCTTCTAAGCAGTCCAGCGTATGGATGAAAAGCAATACACTCTAAGAACTCAACGTCCATGTCCGGAAGTAGGTGCTTGCCTTTATAATATCTAGGCTGGCGCTTTTTAGTAAGCATTTTCTTTATGCTCAGTATCTCTTCGAACATTGAGCGCTAGTGTTTGTTATCTATTTTAGAGATAGATGCTTTGGACTGCGACTGTGACTTTTCTTTCTCTTCTCCCTTCTTGACATCAGCATCAAGAGGTTGAGGTTGTAATGAGCAATGCTCAGATACTTCTCTGTGTAAGAGTTTAACCTCATCAATCAGCAGAGTGACTTGAGCGGCAATAGTGGCTGCAGATCCATTTTCGGCAAGCGACCAATTGAAGTTGTTTGAAAGTTCAGTGAGAAGCGGCGCTATGCTATTCATGATTAGAATGGTAAATTTGTTAGGATTGCGCATGTCAGCGACGTGAAGTTTTTCAACTTGATAAAATGTTGATTTGCCTTAATCTTCTATACGGGAGCAAGAACTTTAGATATGAACAAGTGAATTCTTAACCGCTGTCCGAAAATCATGAGCGTCTGGATTATCATCGCTTTCAGAGTCACTGGAGGAATGCGCCTAAGTGGGCAAAGGTTCTTTGGAAGCAACCGCTTTACCACGCGCTGGATCTCTATCAAGAGGTTCCTCCGAGGTAATATTTGGTTCCTTTTCTGGAAGAGCAGTAGTTGAAGCATGGACTTCTGCAGAATCCATTTTAACTTCATTTGTCGAAGCGCTTGAGATGTCAACAGGAACGATAGCGAGAGCGCTTATAGGGGCTTCTTCCTCAAAAATTGTCTCCACATCTTCCACAGAGGATGCTTCTTGGATAATAGGAACAAGAGTATCCTTGTACTCAAAAGCAGAATTTGCAAAGAGTGGCGTTGAAGAATAGAGCTGACGAATGTGCGAGAGCCACTGCGACGATGGAAACAAAGAGGATTCCGGAGGGATATTGGTAGGAATTATTCCCGTCGTTTGCATAACATCTAGCCAAGAGATATCTTCTGAGGTAGAGGGCTGGAGTAATTCTTGCAACAAAACAGAAAGTGGGCTTTCTCTGGAAGCTACCCACATAGGACCAATAGCGTCCATGGGATGGACTGGAGTTAACTTGGTGCTTGACCCTGGAATGAAGAATAGAGAGTTATCGGTTTTCTCCTTGCTAAAGAACAACAACCTATCTGCTGGCAAGTCTGGAAGATTAGAAATGTAGTGCTTGTAGTAGTCCTCCAAGTATGGTAATACAGCTTGAGTAAGCGCTGGGTTGCAATGACCTTTGAGCAAGTCAATTACCCTCTGATAATGCGCGCGCAACTCCTGGGGATAGGAATCTAAAAAGATAAAGCCTGAAAAGGCATTGATAGAGGCTCCGGAAGCTGTGACAACGTGCTGAGTAAAAATATGGTCGAAGAGTTGCACAGCATCTCTAAGTCTCATTCAACTAAAGAGAAATGCATAGCTCTGCGTCTATTTCCACATTAGCGCTAGAAGATTCTTCACATGAAGCACTGCTCAAATCTGGAACAAGAGTAGACTGACTGAGCTCAGCAAGCGCTTGAAGAAGAGATGCTTCAAAGGTTGTCGAATATCTGGCAAGGATAGAAGAGGTTCGAGGCGCTAAATACGGGAATCAAGAATGTAAAGAGCAAAGTGTTTGCGCCTGTCATGAATAGCTTGATTAAACAAAGATGGACTAGCGACCATTTCTTCAACAGTATGGCGCTTCAAGTCATATGCCTCAACCCATTCAGCCTCTTGAAGAAGCCATTCTGATCCGGCTGCGATGATCGCTCTAAATCCGTGATCATGAATGTCCTTCAAGGTAAGGAAGCGCTGAAGAGCTGGGCTGTAATCTTCAAGCCACACTCGTTCAAAGTATAGATGCGCTTCTTGGGAAATCATTTGCTTTAAATCTGCATGCTTATCAGGAATTGTTTTTCCTTTAGCTTTCCACAAGCGGAGGGGCTTCGCTTGATCAAGATTGGAGTAATGGGCGATTGTCTCAGAATAGTGAGAGTAGCTGAGCTTGTTGAGCGTCTCCTCACTTGGACTTTGAGAAAAGGGAGAATATCTATCATAGAAGTTAAGTGTCTCATTCCTGGGTGGTCTAGCCTCTGGTTCACTGTGCAAATGATTTTCATAGTAAGTAGCATCAATCTCAGTGAGAGTCCTCTTCACGGACTCGGGAGCTTTCTAGGGCTTCGCAGGTTTAGAAACGGAGATATCTGCAAGAATATCAACTAAAGTCCGTTTGGGGAATTCCGGTTTTGTAGTACTGGTAGAAGACTTAGATTGAGAAGACTCGGACTTTGCAGTCTTCTTGGACTTTTTTTTGAGAAGGCTCTGGATCCTTGGATGCAATTCGAATGAGCTCATCTTTCTGAGCGTCTGTCAACTCTTTATGAAAGAGAATCCGATTGAACCAGGCATCGTACTCAATAGCTTATTGAATACAATGTTCTACATGGACATATGCTTCTTCAAAGTCCTCATGCGCAGCAAATTTTTCATTAAGTACAGTAGGAGGGAGAGCAGAAAGATCTATGTCTCTATCTAGCACCACCTAATACCTAGTGGCTGATCCACCCACAGTGTATGAGAGATCACCTTCAGCGTTTGCAGCAACTTCTTGAGCGATGGTCACAACTGCTGAAAGATCCACATCAAATTCCACTGGCATGCTCTCAGAAATAGGTGCAGCAGCGTCTGCTTCAACGTCGACATCGGAAGGAACTGAAAGAAAGAAACACACCTTAAGAATTAAATTTTCTACAGAGGGTAGAAAATTGAGAGAAGGCCTTGGTAGAAGAAATTTCTTACCCTGAGTGCTAGTCTCAGCAACGGGCTCAAGAGGATGAACTTGTGGTTCACTAGCCTCAGGTTCCTTTTGCAACTCAGCTTGAGCAGCTGATGGTTCTTGAGCGTCTGATGCTCGAAAAGATTCAGCACTTGGCTCTACAGGAGCGCTTAATGGGGCGCTTGACTGTGAAATACCACAGGGATCAATTAGCTTTCACGAGCAGTGGTAACGTAAATTACCTTAGATTCAACGGGAATTGATCCAACTGTTTTCTACCGCTTAAGAGCTTCTGTTTGCTCTTTTTCCTCAACAACTCTTCTGAAAAGAATAGGTGTGGGAGGAGGGGATGACGATTTCTTCCTTTTGGACTTCTTGGAAGGCGCTTGAGGATCAGCCTTGGACTTCTTGATGTTTAAACCCAATACAACATATGTCGGGCGCTCTTCAGTGGGAGATGCTAACTCAGGAAAATCTTCATAGAGTTCAGTTGTAGCAATCCTGTGAAGTGCTTCGTCCTCGTTCTTCTTGTAGAGCGTTTCAACTTTGCGTCTAGTGCGTTCTTCTTTGGGCAACACAGCGCCTCCAACAGCAGCAGGGTGAAGAAGGGATGAAATCATGTTCTTACCCAAAAATTTTTCTTTTGGAACGGCAGTCCCATCGCGTGGAACATGACCGCTGCGATACAGGATATAACTTAAATTTAAGCCATAAGGTTTGGTGGGAGGTTTCTTCAACATTGATGCAATGTGCTAAAAAATAAACCTAGGCCAGTTAATCTCGTAATTCTTAACAATAGTCACTATCATTTGAAACTGTAAATAGCTAATCTTGTCAAACGATCCTGCTCTGCGCTCAAGAACTTTAGCACAGATGTCCACCATTATTTGATACTTCGTCTTCAATTCCTTTTTCTTGAAATTTTGAGAATAGGACGAATCATCGCATAATTTCATGTGTTACCAAACAACAGAGAAATCTTCGATGCTGACGTCAGAGGGCAAAATCCCTTTATTGGAAAGTTAAAAGAACTTGGCAATAAGTTCTGACTTAAGGGTGAAAATTAAATCGGGAAACTCCGGGAATAGATATGTGATAGAACGACCATCATCAGAAAGTTCGGCATTCACATAGAATTCTTTGAGAGCCTTTAGATGAAGTTGATAATGACTGGTCATTAAAGTTTTCAGCTTTTGTTGCTCAAAGGAGAGGAAGATGCTACGAACGGAAAAGTGTTGTTGGGAGTAAAGATAATTCCAATCAACCAAAAATCCACAACTTACAAGCACTTCAGCCTGGGGATTTGATGGAGCAGCAATTTTTGAAGATTTCTTGGGGGCCATTTTTAGAGAGGTTTGAAGAAATTTGGAAGCTGTTAATCTTGAGAGAGAGACTTTTGCAGAAAACTTTTTAGAAGAAATGAGTGATAAAAGGAAAGACTTCTGCAATTTCTTGAATTTATTGATGAGAGAGAAGTAACTGATGATTTACTATTTAGACGTATTTTATGCAATATTAAATTTATACTGAAGATCCCAATAAAATGTGCGAAAAATTTGGAAACTGCATTGGATAAATACAAAATTAATTTTGACGTTCGCAGTTACTTTTGCAGTTACCTTTTTGAATTTCAAAAGGTTTGAAATATTCAGTGTGGGGAATACGCGCCAAAAAATCACTATAGTGTAGGTAAACACGTTCTTTCACTGAACCGTCATTTTAAAAGTAATGATTATCCCTTGGTTAGATGTGATAGAAGTGTGTGAATAGAGTCCAAAATATACTTTTGAGTCTATCCACTACTTCAAGACGTGTGTAAAATTTATGCATGAATTTTATAGACTGATTTTATATTAAGTGTTGAATGGATTTTGTTCAACGCTTAACATATACCACTTGTAAGATTTATGTTGACGCTTGAGTCAAAAACTTTTTGTGGTTGAGCGTCCAACATGTTATGCATAAATAATCCCGAGCGTTGATGATCATGCATATGAAAGTTTTAATCATTGACACTTGCAAATATGTTCCAAGTACAGTTTTAAGGTTCCCCCTAAATTTGTTAACTTGTAACAACTTTTCAAAGATCTTTTGGACATAAATAAAGTGGATTCCCCCTAAATTATATGTCTAATGAAATATGATGCATGATGATTAAGCGTTTAACTGATCATACCTAGTTCACTTCTCAAAGTGAGAAAGCGTTGTTCATTGAGTGCTTTAGTGAAGATATCTCTCAATTGTTTGTCAGTTCCAATAAAGTGCATGGAGATATCTTTCTTTTGAACATGGTCTCGGAGTGGCGGAAAAAAGTGGTATCTAATGTGAAAGATTTAAGGGGGTGCAATATGTTTGGTTCTTACAACTTTTTACATAGTTTATACTCTTATATCTCTTTCGAATGAAGAACAGTGTTTTGAGTCATTCAAATATAAAAATTTTATAAGGTTAGAGTGAGATGGAAATTGGAATTGACGCTTTGGTTATGTAATTTATAAATTAAAATTTAAAAAATGTACACACTGCCCCCCCCCCCCTCCCCCCCTTGGTCCTTATGATCCGCCCCTGGTCTCGGATAGGGGCTGGACAGTGTTTTGAGTCTAGGATTATACCATAATCCCTAAGTTGTTGCCACATCCATAACACTTGTGCACAACAACTTCCTGCAGCTACATACTCAGCTTCGGCTGTACAGGTAGCTATGAATTGTTGTTTCTTACTATGCCATGAAACTAACTATCACCTAGAAATTGACATGTACCACTAGTACTCTTACGATCGATTTTGCAAAATCTGCATTTGAGTAACCAATTAGTTCAAAAGGAGAGTCCCTTGGATACCATAAGCCCACATTTTGTGTGCCTTTTAGGTATTTAAGGATCCTCTTGGCAGCAATTAAGTGTGACTCTTTAGGATGAGCTTGAAAGCATGCACACATGCATACCGAAAACATAATATCAGGTCTACTGGCAGTAAGATAAAGAAGTGATCCGATGATACCTCTATAATTAGTGATATCAACCTTCTTCCCACTTTAATCTTTATCTAACTTAAGCGTTTGGCTCATTGTAATTTTTGAATATGATTTATTTTCCATACCAAATTTCTTAATCATATCATGTGTATATTTAGCTTGGTGAATAAATATGCCATTAGGGAGTTGTTTAACTTGTAATCCTAAGAAGAAAGTTAATTCACCCATCATGCTCATTTCAAATTGTTCTTGCGTCATTTTTGAAAATTTCTCACACAGATGTTTGTTAGTAGAACCAAATATAATATCATCAATGTAAATTTGGACTAAGAGAATATCTTCGTCATTGGTAATTTTAAATAACATTGTATCAACACTGCCTTTTGAAAAACCTTTACCAATAAGAAATATAGAGAGAGTGTCATACCATGCTCGGGGTGCTTCCTTAAGCCCATAAAGTGCTTTGTCTAGCTTGTAGACCATACCCTTACCATGGTTGTTGATGAATCTTGGTGGTTGCTCTACATATACTTCTTCTTGGAGTTTACCATTCTGGAAGGCACTCTTCACGTCCATCTGATATACTATAAACTTATTGAACGCTCCATACGCTAGAAACATACGGATTGCTTCAAGACGGGCGACAGAAGCATATGTCTCATCAAAATCAATACTCTCTTCTTGGAAATATCCTTGAACTACGAGTCTGGCCTTGTTTCTTGTTACAGTGCCATTCTCATCTAGTCCCAATAACTCCTTGGTGAGTTGGTTTTGGTACTAGCGTCCAAATCTTATTACGCTCAAACTGATTAAGCTCTTCTTGCTTGACTTCAATCCAATTTGGATCGCTTAGCGCTTCATCAACTTTCTTAGGTTCCATTTGAGATAGAAAGCTTGTGAACATAGCCGCATTGAATGTAGCAGCTCTAGTCCTAATGGGCACTCTAATAATTCCAATAATCTGCTCAGGTGGATGATCATGCAGCCATAGTTTATCTCATTGGAAAGGGTTAAGAGGTTGAACAGACGCTTGACGATCAGACGCGTGACTACCCTCTTGCGTAGGCACTTCAAGTTCACAATTCCTTATTTGCTCTTGATGATCACTCTCTTCATGATCATCAACAATTCTTACATTGTTATCCAAAAGAACTCCGAGGGTAGAGAATAACCGATGTCTCGCGTATAAACTCCTATGCTTAGATCGTGATTTCCCAAATATTCCTATCCGGAGCATTAACGTACTAGAGTTCACTCGATTTGAATCGAACAACTTCACCCGGGAATCTTTACCTATGTCTAGGGCAATTCCTCATTAGTTACGGGTCATGATGTGAATTTCTTGCACCCTAAGTCAATTTTCTCCCGAAATATTAACCTAGGCATAAGATTCTAACATATAGTGATCAAGTATATGCAAGATAGGCAAAAACACAAATTCACATCACATAACAATATAAGAACAACCTCAACAATCATCTATTATAAGCATATATCACAATTTGGCCTTACATGGCCCTAGTCTTATGAATTTAGTTCATAATGGATAATATGAAAAACATAAATGAATTAATACACATGTTCATAGACATAATTGAAATGAAAAGCTATACTCCCTCAAAAGTGAATAATGATGGATCTTGAAGTTGAGCCTTCAATCCCCAAGCTTTTTTCCTTCCTCTAGTTTTCCCCTCCAAGAGTGATGAAGAATGGTGATGAATGGGGGAGAAATCAGATTAGGGGATGCCCCCCTCTCCTCTAAGAATCTGAAATTGATAGTGAATGATGAAGAGTATGGGTTCCCCCTCCATTTATAGCCAAAATTCCACTAAAGTATGCATTAAAAATTCCCATTAAAGTTCCCCAATGAGAATTCCACCTAAGGTGATGCTTAAAGTTTGGCTTTTAAGATTCCAACCAGCTAAAAAATGCTGAACGGCCATTAAGAATTCCACCAAGCATAACCATGTGAAAACTTCAACAAAACACATGCATGCTGCCATTTTCTTGCTTTCCAGCGCAGTCTTAGTATTTTCCTCATAAACTTCTCCAAGATCTCCAAATTGGATGATTCAAGTCCCCATGTGAAGCTAACACATAGATATACAACTTTGCAGAAGGACATTTTGTCCAATTCGGTCTCTAAGTATACATAAATTACGTTTCAACATGGAGGTTGTTTCTGATTTGGCGCCCATAAAGTAAATCTACCAAGAAACACACTTATGACAACCCCTCAACACATGTGCTGAATTATGGCCAAAAGTGATTCTTACCCATCATATAAGGCTGGAATTTAGGCTGAAAAAGGAGTAACATTCGGACTATCCATGCCTAGGCATGACTAGGAGGGCGTTGGGGCGTATCTTCGCACATGTACTTCTCTGTTCGGCGCAGCAATCGTATTTCCTTCACAATTATCTCTATAGACCTCCGATTTGGATGTTTCAAGTTCCCATTTGAAGCTAAGACATACATCTAAAACGTTGGAAAGGAAACTTTGTCTAAGTCGGTCTCAAAATGTACGGAATTATCGCTCGAATGTGGTAGGAGATGCATAAACCGCCTAGGTGTTGAAAAACATGCTTGAACTTGTTTTGTACATCGTTTTTCTTCCCTTTTCTTCATGTATTCTCATTTATTACCTGTATTCACTTAACACACCTATTAAATGCAAATGTGACATGATTTAAGCAATAAGTGAATCCAAATCATAAGAATTACGGTCTTAAAACACGTAAAAACATCTCTTATCAGTTCACAATTCCTTATTTGCTCTTGATGATCACTCTCTTCATGATCATCAACAATTCTTACATTGTTATCCAAAATAACCTCATGAGTAATCTTAGGAGGTGGCATTGAGATCTTATCATCGTCGTCACTATCATCAACAATGGTAATCTTAGACGCTTGATGACACAAATCTTCAACTCCAACATCATTCGCATTAACCTTACTCGGTTCTTGCTTAGCATTATAAAAAACAACATGAATAGATTCCTCAACCTTTGATTTGATCTTATTTAAGATGCAAAAATTCTTTCCATTCTTAGTATAGCCAAGAAAGATTCCCTCATCCGCATTAGGATCAAATGTCTTTAGGCTTTTGGGATCCATTATTATGGATAAAACATTTAGAACCAAAAACGTGAAAGTATGAAACATTTGGCTTACGTCCCTTCAATAGTTCATATGGAGTTTTCCCATGCTGTTTGTTGATCATGCAACGGTTTTAAGTGTAACAAGCAGTGTTGATCGCTTTGGCTCAAAATCTAGGAGCAAGCTTAGACTCTGCTAACATCGTCCGAGCGGTTTCCTTGAGCGTTCTGTTCCGGCGCTCAGCAACACCATTTTGTTGGGGAGTTCTGGGAGCTGAATACTCATGATGTATTCCATTCTCTGCACAAAACTTCTCAACAACCTTGTCAATGCATTGTTGTTGAACTTGCAACTCTGCCTTGAGCGTCACATTATCACTCTTAAGTGATGAAATGATATCAAAGTGATTTTGATATAACTTGGCGGCATCTTGACAATCATTATAATATTCTTTGACTTTGTCAAGTAATTCATCATATGAAAGAGGAAGAGATAATTCAGTGTTTACCTCAGGGGACGCTTCATCATCTCTGGCTATGAGACAAATAAGCGCTGAGTCATCCACTGGCTCATTATCATCACTACTTTCCTCTAAAGACTACAAATCTTCAGGTGCGGACGCTGGTTCTGATTCCGCTAGCAAACCTTGTTGGCGAAGGTTGCTCCTGAATTTGTTTCTATCCACGTAATCCTGCCTTGAGGGCTTGGATACATTTGGATAAGGGAAATTTACCTGGTAGTGCCCTGGTTTCCTGCAATTATAACAAAGATTAGTTTTCATCTTTTGTTCATTTGTTAACCTTACAGTGCGTGATTTTGAGACCACGGGCGCTGAGAGATTTTGAGCAGGCGCTTGGTACTGAACAGGCGCTTGGGGTGAAGGAACAGAATATTGAGGCACTTGAAACTGTTGATGTATTAGAGCAGGCGCTTGATATGAACTTTGTCCTTGATTGTTGGAACCTTTTCTTTTCTTTTCATATCTCAAGAACTTCCTGAATCTATTCAGCAAGGCCAACTCCTCTTCCTCACTGATGTCTGAAACCTTTTCTTTGTTACCCGATTTACCCTTGATTGATGCTATAGGCGCTCCAGATTCAATTACTGGACTACTAACAACATCACTGGCAGAATTCAGCTCAAACTCAAATGCTTTGAGCTCTGAAAAAGCGTCTTCAGGAGTTAGAAGACATAGCTGTTGTCTTCATAAAATCTTAACCACCATTTCTCTATTTTGCAAATCCATTCCTAACGATGTAAGTTCCGTAACAAGAGCTCTGACTCTTATGTCCAATTGCTCTAGTGTCTCGTTAGGCAACATCTTAAATCCATTAAATTTTTCTTTGGCGATCGAAAGTTTATTTTCCTTGATTTGTGCGGAACCGCCACAAATTATGGCTAGCTTATCCCATATCTCCTTGGTAGTATTACAAGATTTGACTTTGTTGAATAAATTGTCATTATCACCAATAGCCGTGTATAGAGCGTTACGACCAACATTGTCCAAATTTGCTCTTCGGCGCTCATCAGTGGACCACTTTTGTTTAGGCTTCTCAACATAGCCATCTAGAGTTTCTTCCGTGGCTCCAGGCGCTCTGGTAATAACCTTCAAAATTTGTATCGGTCCATCTGAAATAATATCGCACATTTCGTCATCACATGAGCAAAGGTATGTAAAAGCTTTGACCTTCCATGAGTCATAGTTTGATTCAGTCAACTTACAAACTTTAGAAAATTCCATGAAAAATTTAAAAGCAACTAGTTCTTGAAAAAGAATCTAAACAAGCAGTTATGCTTGAAAATTTTAAAATTTCAACTTTAACCGCTCTGATATCACTTGTTGGTCCCAAGTGGCATACGAAAGGGTCTAGAAGGGGGGGGGTTGAATAGACCCTGAAGTCTTTTTTTACTTCAAAAATATTCGTATTAAATTTTGTTGGACGCTTGAAATGTAGGCGTTTGAATGAGCGTCTTTCGAAGACTCCTTTTTCAAAGTTAACTGTGACGTTAAGATTTAAATACTATAACCAAGTAGGTTTAAGCGTTCAGTTCTTTGATCAGTGTTAGCACAACGGATTGATTTTAAAGTCCTCTCTTTGAAAGTTTTAGTGTCACAGAAAGTGTGTTTAGTTTCTTAGCGTTCAATTAACTTTTACTTAACAGATTTATGCAATAATTTGACAATAAGGAAGTTGACTGTAAAGTAAAGAACACAATATTTGTAAGGTTCGTTGGGTGGTGTAATCTCAACTACGTCTTTCTTCTCCTTTTTCACTTGGAGGGAATTCACTAAGATGAATCACGAAGCTTCACACAGACAAGTTCTACACAATAGCAAATTGATGAAAGCTTGATCTCTAGTTCCCTGATCACACAGATTTCAACTTGGCTAAGATCTATTTCTGACAATGCTTCTCTCACTCAGAAATAATGCTTTGTCTTCAACGACTTCGTCACACAGATGGAATAGGTTGATGGTTTTTTTATCACGGTTTTGTTTGATTTGAAGAATTCAAACACTTTAGTAATATCTCTTTGAAAGGTTAGGTTCTTCTATGATGAGGTAAGAGATATTGATTTAGCTGTAGAGATGTTTAAGCTCAACGAAATTTTGGCTATGGAGGATTTGAGCTTTAAAACGTTGGATGTAGATTTCAACAGCGCAAACTGAATAAAATTCTCTCTATTTAGGTTTGAGCTGTGAGTGTTTATTTATAGACTTTACTCGTGATTTGTCCGTTGGACATAAGCAGGGGCGTGAGAAACACAAAGCGCGTGACTTAGTCCTTTTTCTGACATCTCTGAAAATTCTGCTGTACAGAGTGGGTAGCGGACCTGCTTTGAGTAGACAGCCAATGGGGAAGGCACATCCGTACCGTCAATAGTCCTTATCATATTTAATATTCTTATCAAGCATTAAATGTATTTGAATTTATTTCCCGTTGGAAATAAATGTCTGTTGATTGCATTTAATAATATATTGACTTTGGATTAACTTCAGGTGAAGACAAGCGCTTACACACGGAAGTCTTCTTGAATTGATTCATAAGCGCTTGACAGAAGCTTAATGAATCTGACATCTTCAAAGTCTTCAGATGCTAATCTTCGATTTCACCATGATAGACTCACCTAGAATTCTATCTTAGCTTAAGCGCTTGATACTAGTCTAAAAGCTCTAACGATAAATGCCTTAATAAAAATTACAACTCGATAACTTTTAAACGCTTATACATGTTTCTAACAAAATATTAACTTACACATCTTTGGGGTCTAACAAGAAATCTATCTTGTCATCATCAAAACATCTAACATGAAATTTCCTAACACTTTTTCAAGATATAATATGCAAATGTAAAGTAAAGCAATAAACATTAAATAACACAAGATATTGTAAGGTTCACTGGGTGATGTGATCCCAGTTACATCCTTCTTCTCCTTTGCACTTGGAGGAATTCACTAGATTGATTATCAAAGAGTCACACAGAGACTTCTACAAAGTAGATGAAAGACAAGACGATCTTTGAGCTCCTTCATGACACAGATTTCAGCTCTAATGAAGATCTTCTTCAACAAGCTTCTCTCACACAGAAATGCTGCTTGTAGAATCAACAAACTTTTTCACTCAGATAAAAGATGTTGAGGGTTTTGTCACGGGTTTCTTTGATGTTGGAAAGTTCAAACAACTTTGGATATCTCAATTGGAATTTAGAGTTCTTCTCTGAAGAGGTTTGAGATATCTATGACTGTCTTTGGAATGTATATGAAAAGTTTGAAGGATTTTGGCTATGGAGTTTGTAAGCTTTTCTCTCATGTAATTTCAGCAAAGTTTTGACCTTTTACTTGTGCATGTACATCTTTAGGGTTTGCTGAAGGGTATTATTTATAGGGTTTCTTGGGATTTTTTCGTTGGACACATGTGGGCGCGTGTAACTCACGCAGCGTGTTACACAGTCCCTTTCTGACATTCCTGAAATTCTGTTGGTTCCGATTGGACAGGAGCAGGTTTTGAACTCTGAAATCTGACAGTCTAGTCAAAAGGTGGCTTGTCCAAAAGTCATAATGCCTTATCACATTTAATGCACTTATCAGGTATTTAATGCATTTGAATTTATTTTCTGTTGGAAATAAATGTCCGTTGATGATTACATCTAAGTCCTTCATGACTTGAGAATTTATTTCAGGTAAATTTGATCCGTGATCGCTTGAGTTATTTGAGCGCTTGATTCAACAACCTTGAAACAGTTCTTTAACGTTTGACAAATGCTAAGAACAAATCTTCATCTTCACTTGACTTCAGACGCTGATCTTCAACTTCATCTCTAATAGACTCACCTAGAATTCTTTTAGCAACTTGGTATCTAATTCTTAGTCTAAAATCTACAAAGATAAAATTACAAGCTTAACAGAATAACAAACATTCAAACACTTATACAATAGTTCTATGAAAACATAAACTTACATTATTTTGGGGTCTAACATAAAATCTTGTCTTGTCATCATCAAAACATCTAACATGAAATTTCCTAACACATTTAATGCTCTTATTAGCATTTAATGCATTTGAAATTAATGTCTGTTGGACATTAATGCTCTGAAAATATTTGCATTTAACTCCTTCTAGACTTAGGAATAAATTCAGGTGAAATCTTGTCTTGATAGACGCTCGTACTTCAAACTTAACTACTGACAAACTCACCCAGAGTAGTATCAGACGCTCAGTCTAAGAATACTTAGCCTAATAATCTAAAATAAAAACAAATAAATCCTTATACAATTCTAACGCTCAAAGCTTATACATATTTTCTAATAAAATCAAACTTATATATTTTGGGGTCTAACAGAAATCCTAATTGTCATCATCAAAATATTTAACAAGAAATTTCCTAACAATTTCCCCCTTTTTGATGATGGCAGTACTCACTCTTTTATACTTCAAGAGTTAGATAGCCAAAATACAAAGATAGCTTTGAATAGGTTAGATAAAATTAGTTAAGGTTAGTTAAAGCTTCAACGAGATGTTTTAGCTGGAAATGCACATATTTATATATCAATGAGAGTACATGCATTTACATCTAAAATAAAATTGCAAAAGACAAAAAAATAAAAACTTCTTACAAGTCTCTTAGTGTCTTCACTGCATTACTAAACTATACCTTCTGGATATTTTAGCTCCGATTGCTTCAGTCAGTAGATCGTCTAGAGCTATCATCGCAGCATGGTCTAAATTGATGACACTCTTATTTTCTTCTTTACTTCTTTTACTGAAGGCAACCCAGTGCTTATCCCATTCAGATGGATCAATGCCAATATGCCTTAGACATACTCTGAACATTTGATCAAACTCTGGCATTTGCTTCTCCTTAGCAATTTCTTTAAGATCTATTGGCTCAGGGCGAGGTGCTTATTTAATCGGAATGTCAAATTGTTCTAGATAAGCTTGCGAAGGCACTGACAGATCAGCAGTTTGCCTTATTGGAAGAATCTAGACTCCAATCATAGCAACCCACGTTGGGAATTTGGACTCAATGTTAAGAGGAGAGGAGGAGGAAGGATCTCTCTTGGAATTGAACTCTACGCTGGCTGAAGTTCTTGACGCTTAGCAATAGAACTCGTAGCTCTTGAACTTGGCACTTTCCTATTTTCCCCCTTATTGCCAATATTAGTCTTCAGAATATGTTCTGCTAGAATATAGACCCGATGAGCAATCTGAGATATACAACTTGCTAGATCATCACAGCGCTTGTCGAAGTGCTCTTTCATTTCAAGCATGGCTGCACGGTTAGCGTCTGCAATTTCTGTAAATGCTTTCAGACTTTCAGCAACAGCAGCCTGAGCATCTCTGACCATGTTTACAATATGAGTGTCCAGATTTTGTGATTCAATCTTCGCAAGGTCTTCCTGAATCCAATGGAGAGCACTAGCGCTATTTTTAGCATGGTCGCACACTTCATCTAATGCATCTCTCAACAAAGTAGTGAACTTCTGAGTAGCTTTGCTTGGAATAACCGGTTTAGGTTTAAATTTAGAAGTGGTCTTCAAAGATTCAAAGAATGGAAGATTTGCTGAATCAAACGCTTTGCCTTGCCTTTGTCCTAACTTATCAGCAAATTCTGGAACCTCATCAGCATTAACGTCAAGCTTTGATTCTAGAATAGATGCTTCAGCAGTTGGAATCGCACATTCAGTATCAGCGTCAGAAACAGATGCAACCTTAGGAATACTGGAAGGTTCAGCAATAGCGGCCACTGCAGGCGTGGTGGTTCTTTTTCCATTGGGACGCTCGGAGTCTCTAAGTCCATTTGAGAACTTTCTTCAATCGGCTCAACCAATGGAACTTCTTCTATTGCAGGGGTTTCCACAGGCGCTGAGAGAAGGCTATGTCCGATTACCTAGGAGATGAGGCGTATTAGTTCCTTTGATGTAGATTCTATAATATTATTCCAAATATGGATAAACAGCTTGAGCAATGCCTAATTTCTTTCCAGCAAAGATCGAACGAATGCATAATGAGTGCTCACTTATTGTCTGATTGAGGGGAGCAAAGGATACCCCTTGAAATGATTAATAACTAAGTTGTTTAGTTTTTGCAGATTGGCAGTGAAGTTTTTGTCAAAATGCTTGACAGGAGTCATGATCTTGATCATCTGTCTCAAATTCTCATCATGATGGCTGGGAGAAATGCTTAAGTCAGACACTAAGCAGGTGCCGCTGGTGGATGCTCTACTGCAGAAGGTGAGTGCAAGTCTTTTTAACGCTGCTCGCTGATAGGAGTCGTTTTTACGTGTTTTTAAGCCCCTTTCCGTTTATGTTTTAGGTTCATTTATCGCTTGATTCTTTCCACATGTGCATTTAATTCGTGCATTAAGTGATTTCAGACCTTAAATGGATACAATCGAAGAACGGGCTGAAAAACGACGTATAAAACAAGTTTAGGCCAAGATGCTTCACACCTCCACGACCAAACAAGCAAGAAATAAGTTGGAGTTAGCCAAGATCATGTTTTAGTACCATTTCCGCACACCTGGGCGCCAAATCAGAAACAATCTCCATGTTGGAACGCCATTTGGATAAATTTAGAGACCGAATTTGATGAAGTGTCCTTCTAAAACGTTTTAGAGATATGTCTTATCTTTACATGGGAACTTGAATCATCCAATTCGGAGGTCTGTGGAGAAGTTTATGAATAAAACACTATCCGTGCGCTGGAAAACACGAAAGTGGCAGCTCCCATTCTTAGTAGGTGGAAAACAAGAGAATGGTAGTTCACATTCTTGGTAAGAGGAAAGTAAGAGAATGGTAGGTAGAAAACAAGAGAATGGTAGTTCACATTCTTGGTAGATGGAAAGCAAGAGAATGGTAGGTGGAAAGAAAAGAGAATGGAAGCACATGTTCTTGGTTGGTGAATTTTTTTGGCTATAAAAGGAGGATTGGATGCCATCCTACAAACACACTTGAAAACACATTCCCCATTGGGGGAGCCTAAACACATCCTATCATCATCTTCATCATCCTTAGATTAGTTATGAAGATTATCAAGAACCTTTGAAGGTGAAGAAATCAAGAAGCATGGAAGAGATGAAGATCGAAGTTCAACCATCAAAAATACGAGGGAGTTTCTTAGATTTAGATTTGTTTTTGTCTATGAATGTGAATCTTAATTTAAGTTCCTATCTTTTATCTTTTATGATGAAATAGATTCTTCGAACTAAGGCCATGTTGAGGCTTAATTATGATAATTGAGATATAAATTGTGTTTTTCATATTAATTCTATTGTTACTTTGTGTCTTGATCTTGTTTGAATGCATCATATGCTTAGCTACCATATGCATGATTTGTTGCTTAAATTATTCGTTCGAGAGAAGGTAATTTAAGGTGCAAAGATGATCATCACATAATCCATAAAAAATAGGGAATTGCCCCTAGAGATAGGTAGAGATTCCCGGTTGCAATTAGCCAGATTAATCCGGGGAAATTCTAGACTTGAATGCATGATTGTTGGTTAGATTCTCGGATAGACATATCTAGAGAACCATCAATTAATCATATGATTATTACAGCCGAGACATCGGGTAGTAATTATTTAAGGTTTTTTCCACCAAAGCAACATTAGTCTAATAATATGAGAACATGTTTGTAATGAAAATTGATTAATTTATGCCAACACATGTGTCTTAGTTGCTCTCTTCCATAGCTATCTTGATTTCGACATCTTGTTTCTTATATCTTACTTCCATAATATTTTAGTTAATTCTTATTTTAGTTTAAGTTCTTCAATTGCTTTAAAATCATAAACTAAAATACAAGTCCTTGAGGTTCGATAACCCGGACTTTATTGTCCACTTTATTACTACACACGACCAGTCCACTTGCTGTTTAATACACGTAAGGATTTTTCGTGTCACTCGCAGAAAGGTCTCAGCAGGTTGTCTAACGCTTGGCAAGTCAGCAGTTGGTCCTACTCGCATTGTAAGCTTCTGAGGGCAATACTTAGCAAACTGACGCTTCTTGTCATGCATGCCTATGCCGAATAAATGAGGATCGTTGATCAATTCCTGAAATGTATATCTGTTACCCACATAAGCCTCTGACCAAGTCACCTCATTCATGCAAAATTTAGCCACAGCGTTGCATATGGCTTTAATTCCATCATGATGAATGTCTCTAATTGCCTCGAATCGATATTTGTCCACTTGATAGCTAGTGTTCCAGACGTTATTGAATAATTCATCAGCTTTCTCTTAAATGCGGTCCTTGATGGACACTGTACATTCACCAACGTGAGCATTCTTATTTTTCCACAAACGGAAGAGGTTCTCAGAATATAGATTTGCATCATTGTGCACCACTTCTGGAAAGTGCGAGTAACTCTCTCTGTTTAAGATTTCCTCTGAAGGGTTGGGGAACTCAACCAGTAGATGCTCATATACTCTGATCTTGTAATTCCTTGGAGCAAAACCAAATGTCTTGCTGTGCGACATATCCATGAAGTATGCCAGTTTCACATCAGCAAGGAAAATCCTTTTGCCTCTATGCTTCTCATATATGGCAACTGAAGCAGGGACTTAATCGATTTTCTCACCATTGCAAATGGACAAATAATACGCAAGCTCGACATTGGTTATCTCTGAGCTGTATATCATCTGACAAAGTAAATTGTCACGCTCTACCATCATGGCTATTTCATTCTCCGCGATAATGTATCTATCTTCATTATAGCCTGCGGGAATGAAATCTTCTTCTGAAACTAGTGACATGTAATTGATTGAATGATCAATCATCTTGATAGGATCCAATGTGAAGAAGTGAATGGGATGTGCATGGTTGGACCCCATCTGTATTAGGTCTCTCAGTATCTACAACAACACTCTGGCTTTGAGAGAGCGCCTCTGCTGCAACATCTTTGGCAATAGCCACCACATCCGCTAAGTCAACATCCAGATGGACATCAATTGGTGCTTCAATAGCACCTGGACTAAGAGCTATAGCACAAGATATATCCTCTATAAGAGCAGGATCTTTTATAGATGTAAGAATAGAAATGTTGTGGGAAGAAATAAACTTACCCTGGGAACTTGTCTCAATAACAACTGTTTCTTGAACGCTTGGTTCAATAGTCTCAGGGTCTTCTTAGACAGGAACTGATGGATACTTATTTGAACTTCGGGGCCTTTTAAAGATTTTCTTTACATTTACCCTTCAATTGGCTTTGACGCTTTAACGAGAGTGTCAGGAGCAGATGGTTCTACATCAAAAGTTATGTTCTTGATAATGGAGACCAATTTTCTTCTCTTGATGAGTGGAATATGGTCTTCCACATCCTCATCAGTCTCTTCATCATCATCATCCTTAGCAGGAGATGAAACTTTAGGAGCCTTGGGCTTTTTAGGAGCCCTCTTCTTAGTTTTAGTCGGATGCTTCTCGGCTACTTATTCTTTGGTTAGACGCTCAACCTCTTCGTCTGAATCTTCCCGAACCTTTGGTTGATGCTCAGAAAGTGGCTTAGCTACTCCACCAACTTTGGGCAGATTGATGAGATTGTTCACAATCCTCTTACCCAAAAATTTCGCTTTGGCTAGGGGTTGACCAACAGAGTTAACACAGTCTGCCTTGAATAGCAGATCACTCAAGACAACACCATAGGGTTTGTTGAAAGTGTCCAAACTATCCCTAAATCTGCCAAAAATATATTCACACCAGTTCACCTTGATATCCATGAGAATGGCTATCATCATAAAAAATTGCACTGGGGTGACCTTGTTGAATGTCCCTACTCTGCATTCAACAAACTTGTTGCAAAAATCTGCCAATAGTCTGTACTTAGGTAGAATATCCTTCTTATCAAAGTTAAGCTTATATTCCATGGCTTCATCATTACGAATCTTTGCCCAAACTTTTTCAATCTGACTCGCAGAGATGAATTCCAAAGCCTCACCTTCATTTGGTAACTTAAAGTTCTTAGCAATGGATTCTGCGGAGAGAATAAAATTCTTCTTTGGAAAGGAGAAGGAGCAGGAAATAGATTTCTTGTCCTCTAAAGCTTAACCTTCTTCCATAATTCAGCAACTTCATCAGTGCAGTAATAGGAGTATCTTGTGAGAAACGTCTGGAGCCCAGCCTTAGCGATGGAGTCTAGCATATCATTTATCAGAACCTCGATCTCATCATACAAGTACTTCCAGTCCGCCACTAGGCCCTCAGTGACCTTGATGGTATCATCAGCAACATTTACGTATTTCTTTGGTTCCATTTTTAGAGTTTTGAAAGAACAAAGATTCAAAGATAATTTGTACTTTGAGAGAGAGAGAGAGAATTTTGCAGCGAGTTTGTGTGTAAAAGTGAAAGTATTTTTTCTGCAAATTTTGTTTTAAATGACACAGTTGAAAATTGCAGTTTCTCTCATCAATGCGATTTTGTCACGTGTAAAGTTGATGAATCTCAGCAGTTTTTAGCTTTAACTACGGATGTGAAATTTCAAAAATTAGGTAAAGTTACATTTGGTAACTCCCATGTATAAAGTTTTTCATGTCCGGTGCTATTTTGAAAAACTTTTGACATTTTCATAGTGTAACGCACGCACTCATAGTACACTGACGCGTATACAAACATGTACTGACTCTGAACCGTCATTTTAAAAAGTTATAATTACCCACCAATTTGATGTGATTGGAACGCGTGAATAGAGATCAAAATAAGTCTTTGAGTCTATCCAACACGTCACTGTAGATTTAAAATAATGCATGATTTTATAAATATTTTTACTGAGTGTTGGGAATTGACTCAACACTTAATAAGTTTATTAGATAAGATTTATGTTGACTCTTGAATTAAAGTCTTTTAATTTTAAGTGTCCAACTTATCATGCTCAAATAGTGAGCGTTGATGATCTATGCAATAGAAAACGTTTTTGATCATTGATGCTTACTTGGCTTGTACAAGTACAATTTTAAGGTTCCCCCTAAATTTGATAACTTGTAACAACTTTTCAAAAAAAACTTAGACATAAATAAAGTGGATTCCCCCTAAATTATATGCCTAATAAAGTATGAAGCATAATGATTAAGCATTTAAATCGATCATACCTAGTTCACCTCTTAAAGTGAGAAAGCATTGTTTGTTGAGAGCTTTGGTAAAGATATCCGCTTATTGTTTGTCAGTACCAATAAAGTGTGTAGAGATATCTTTGTTTTGAACATGGTCATGCAAGAAATGGTATCTAATGTCAATATGTTTGGTTCTGGAATGAAGAACAGGGTTTGAAGTCAAGGCTAAGGCGCTTTGGTTATCGAATTGGATAGGGATTGGACCTAAGATTATACCCTAATCTCTAAGTTGTTACCTCATCCATAAAGTTTGTGCACAACAACTTTCTATAGCTACATACTCAGGTTCAGCTGTAGAGGTAGCTATCGATTGTTTTTTCTTACTATGCCATGAAACTAACCTATCACCTAAAAATTGACATATACCACTAGTACTTTTTCGATCAATTTTGCATCCTACAAAATCTGCATCTGAATAACCAATTAGTTCAAAAGGAGAGTCCCTTGGATACCATAAGCCCACATGTTGTGTGCCTTTTAGGTATTTAAGGATTCTCTTGGCAACAATTAAGTGTGATTCTCTAGGAGCAGCTTAAAAGCGTACACATAATCATACCAAAAACATAATACCAGGTCTACTAGCAGTAAGATAAAGAAGTGATCCAATGATACCTCTATAATTAGTGATATCAACTTTCTTCCCACTTCCATCTTTATCTAACTTAAGCGTTTGACTCATTGTATTTTCGAAGATGATGCATTTTCCATACCAAATTTCTTAATCAGGTCTCGTGTATATTTAGCTTGGTTCATAAATATGCCATTAGGGAGTTGTTTAACTTGTAATCCTAAGAAAAAAGTTAATTCATCGATCATGCTCATTTCAAATTGATCTTACATCATTTTTGAAAATTTCTCACACAAACACGCTTATTAGTAGATCCGAAAATAATATCATCAACATATATTTGGACTAAGAAAATATCTTCATCATTGGTAATTTTAAATAACGTTGTGTCAACGCTGCCTTTTGAAAAGCCTTTACCAATAAGAGAAATAGAGAGAGTGTCATACCATGTTCGAGGTGCTTGCTTAAGGCCATAGAGCGCCTTATCTAGCTTGTAGACTATACTCTTACCATGGCTGTTCATGAATCCTGGGGGTTGCTCCACATACACTTCTTCTTGAAGTTTATCATTCAGGAAAGCACTCTTCATGTCCATTTGATACATGGTGAACTTGTTGAACGCTGCATAAGCGAGAAACATCCGAATTGCTTTAAGACGGGCGACGGCAGCGTATGTCTCATGAAAATCAATACCCTTTTCTTGGAAATATCCTTGAGCGACAAGTATAACTTTGTTCCTTATAACAATAATATTCTCATCCATATTATTTCTATAAACCCATCTAGTCATAGTAACTCCTTGGTGAGTTGGCCTTGGTACTAGCGTCCAAACCTTACTTCTTTCAAACTGATTAAGCTTTTCTTGCATGGCTTCAATTGAACTAGGATCACTTAGCGCTTCATCCACTTTCTTAGGTTCCATTTGAGATAATAAACCCTCGAACATGGCCTCATTAAATGTAGCAGCTCTAGTACTCACAGGGGCTCCAATATCTCCAATAATTTGCTCTGGTACATGATCACGTAGCCATAGTCTATCTGGATAAAACGGGTTTGGAGGTTTTTGCGGTGCTTGATCTTGCATTGTGTTCCTATTAATGTCTTGCACAGGCGCTTGAAATTCACAAGTTCCATTTTGCTCTTGATGATCACTCTCTTTATGATCATCAGCAATTCTTACAATATCATCATTAATAGCCTCTCAAGTAACCTTAGGAGGGGACACAAAGAACTCATCATCGTCGTCACTTTCATCATCAATGATTATCTTGGATGCTTGATGACACAAATCTTCAACCCCTACATCATTAGTGTTAAGCTTACTCGGCTCTTAGTTAGCATCATCAAAAACAACATGAATGGATTCCTCAACCTTATTGGTTCGCCTATTTAGGATGAAAAAATTCTTTTCATTCTTGGCATAGCCTAGATTGATTCCCTCATCCGCTTTAGGATCAAACGCTTTAAGATTTTGGGATCCATTATTATGAATAAAGCATTTTGAAACAAAGACATGAAAATATGAAATATTTAGCTTACGTCCCTTTCATAGTTCATATGGTGTTTTACCATGCTATTGGTTGATCATGTAATGATTCTGAGTATAACACGCAGTATTGATTGCCTCTGCCCAAAACACAGGAGCAAGCTTAGACTCAACTAACATCATCCTAGAGACTTTCTTTAGCGGTCTATTCTGACGCTCAGCAACACTGTTCTGTTGAAGAGTTCTAGGAGCTGAATGCTTATGATGTATTCTATTTTTTGCACAAAACTTCTCAACAACCTTGTTAGTAAACTCAGTATCGTGATCGCTCCTTATTCTTGCAACTTAAGATTTTCAAGGTTTGGAGTTGCTGAATAAGCGTTGTGAGCTTGTCACATGTTTCATCTTTGGATGAAAGAAATTCCACCCAAGTAAATCGAGAGAAGCCATCTACTATCACCAAAGTATACTTTTTACCGCTCACACTGATTGTTTGAACAGGTCCAAACAGATCCATGTGAAGTAGTTCAAGTATTCTAGAGGTAGATAGATGAGGTTTTCTCTTGAAAGATGATTTGACTTATTTGCCCATTTGACAAGCATCACAAAGGCGATCCTTGTGAAATGGTCCTTTAGGCAATCCCTCTACAAGATTTAGCGTTACAAGCTGAGAGATTGTTTTAAAGTTGAGGTGATTCATTTTTCTATGCCAGAACCAACCCGTTTTAGATTCATTTTTAGCCACAAAGCATGTTAGGTTGTTATCAATTATTCAACCCCAATCTACCAAATAAATGTTTTTTGTCCTTTTTCCTTTCAATTTAGTAGATCCAGTCTTAGCGTCATTAATGTAGCAATAGTCACTTGAAAATTTTACTTCAAAACCTTTGTCACAAAATTGACTTATGCTTAACAGATTATGCTTAAGATCCTCAACATAACATACATCACTTATTATGATGTTCCCCCTATGTACAGTCCCTATACCTTTGGTTTTACCTTTGGAGTTGTAACCAAATACAACCTGAGGACCATTGGTAGCATGGTAGTTGATCAAGAGATCCTTTGAGCCTGTTATGTGCCTTGACGACCCACTATAGATGTACCAAACAGATGTATTGACTCTGGCTCTAGGTACCTGCATTCAAAGGGCAGTTCTAGTTCTTTCTAGTTACCCATTGTGACTTGGGTCCTTTCACATTAGTAGCGTTTGTCTGAATTAGAACTTTAGGAACCCATATTTGCTTAGTCTTCATTGCGGGAGGATTAACATTTTTGGGTTTCACCTTGTGTTGTGTGTGCTTTTTAGGTGGATAATAATATCCTTGATTATAAAAGTAATCATATCATAATCATAATCATAATCATCATAGTATTGATAATATGACCTTGATCATTGTGGATATTGACGCTGGTATTTCCTTGGAGCTGGTTTAGGTGCACCTTGGACGCTTGACATTTAGCCTTCGATTCACAGTGGCAAGGTTTCTCCTTAGCTTTTTGAGCATTTGGATAAACCTTTCTTTATGAATCATTCACTTTTATCTTTCTCTTGCCTGAGTTAGCTTTTGCTTTCTCATTTAGCCTCATACCATTGTCCTTTGGTTCAACAGGTGTTTGACTCTTTGAACCTTTCTCAACAAATAACACACCCTTTCCTTTGTTGTTTGCCGTAATATTTGATTTGTTTGGTTTTTTACCGAATTTGTTGCATCCTAAACCAGTCTTTTCACCAATTAATTTTGTTATCTCAGTCACATTGTCTAGCTTTCTTAACGCTTTAGACAATGATGAGATGAGATATTCTGATTTGGCAAGTTTAGCAATCAGCTCAGCTTCTCTTTTGACTACCATATCAAGATCACCTTTCAACTTAGTGATTTCAGTTCCAAGTGATTGGTTCTTCTCAATGCATTGTTGCTAAACTTGCAACTCTGCCTTGAGCCTCACGTTTTCACCTTTGAGCACTGATGTCTCATCAGAGTGATTTTGATATAGTTTGGTGGCATCTTGACAATCTTTATAAGATTGTTTAACTTTGTCAAGCAATTCTTTATAGGAGATAGGATAAGCTAATTCAGTATTTACCTGAGATAGTGAGTCTGAAGACGCTTCATCATCTTTTACCATGAGACAGATTAGCGCTGAATCATCTACTGGATCATCATCATCACTACTGTCTTCTGAAGACTCCAAATCTTCAAGTGCGGACGCTGGTTCTAATTCAGCTAGCAAACCTTGTTGACGAAGTTTTTTCCTGAATTGATTTCTATCCAAGTAATCCTGCCTTGTGGGCTTGGATACGTTAGGATAAGGGCAATTTACCTGGTAGTGCCACGGTTTCCTGCAATTGTAACAAAGATTAGTTTTCATTTTCTGTTCATTTCTTAACTTCGAAGAGCTATATGGTTTTGAGACCACTGGCGCTGAGGGATTCTCCGAAGAAAATGCTTGTTATTGAATCGCCGCTGAAGGGAGAGGAGCAGAATACTGAGGCATTTGATACTGTTGTTGTGCGGGTTGAGATGCTTGATAGGAATTTTGTCCTTGATGCTTTGGAGCTTTTCCTTTCTTCTCATATTTAAGAAATTTTTGGAAGTTGTTTAGTAATACTAACTCCTCTTCCTCATTGAGATTTGACACGTTTTGCTTATTACGCGATTTACCCTTAACTGATGCTATTAGCGCTCCAGATTCTATCTATGGACTAACTGCATTACTCGCTGAATTGAACTCATACTCAAAAGCCTTGAGTTCTGAAAACGCATCTTCTGGAGTTAGAAGATCCAACATATTGGATTCTCTCATAGCCGTCGTTTTCATCAAAAATCTACTAGGTAGACTTCTAAAAATCTTAACCACCATTTCCCCATTTTGCAAACCCATGCCTAGAGACGTCAACTCTGTAATAAGAGCAGTAAAGCTGATATCCAACTATTCTAGCGTCTCATTGGGCAACATCTCAAAACTGTTAATTCTTTCCTTGGCAATCGGAAGCTTGTTCTCTTTGATCTGAGCTAGCCCACCACAGATTATTGCCAACTTTTCCCAAATTTCCTTAGTCGTAGAACACGACTTGACCTTGTTGAACAGATTATCATTATCACAAGGCTGTATATAGAGCGTTCTGACCAACATTATCCAAATTTGCTCTGCAACGCTCATCTGTAGACCACTCATACTTAGGCTTTTCAACATAATTGTTTGGGGTCTCTACTGTGGCTCCAGGCGCTAGAGTGATGATCTTTAAGTTTTGAATCAGCCCATCTGAAATGATATCACACATATCATCATCACACGAACAAAGATATGTAAATGCTTGGACCTTCCATGAGTCATAATTTGACTCAGTCAACTTAGGTACTTTTGCAAATGCCATGAAAGAAATTTAAAGTAACTAGATTTTAAAAGGATCTAAACAAGCAGTTATGCATGGAAATTTGAAAAATTTCAACTTCAACCGCTCTGATACCACTTTTTGGTCCCAAGTGGCATATGAAAGGGTCAGGAGGTGGGGGTTGAATAGACCCTAAAGTTTTCTTCAACTTCAAAAATTTCGTATTCAAAAGTATTGAGGATGCTTAAGAATATATGCGCTTGGCTAAGCGTCTACTTGAAGACATATTTTAGTAAAGTTAACTTAGACTCAAGATTTGAATATTTTAACCAAGTAAGGCTAAGCATTCAATTCTTTTATCAAGGTTAGCACACAGTGGTATAGTTTTAAGTCTTCTTTCGAAAGGTTTTAGTATTAACTTAGTTGCTTTCAACTTTAAACGATTTTGTTAATGTGTTTACTTAACCGATTATGCAATGATATGACAATAATGAAATCGACAGTAAAGTAAAGACATAAAGTTTGAAAAGTTCGTTGGGTGGTGTAATTCAATGACGACCTTCTTCTCCTTTTTCACTCAGAGGAAATCCACTAAAATGATTCTCGAAGAATCACACAAAAACTTCTACAAAATAAGGGATGAAATGGATTTGAATGGCTTGAGCTCCTTGGTCACACAGATTTTTTCTCCAAGACACTTCGATCCGCTTGCTTCTTTCGCCCAAAAATAATGCAAGGATCCAATTTTGACTTCACACAGATCGCGAGGCTGAATAGGGGTTTAGTCTAACGGTTTGTTTGATTTTTTGAAGTTCAAACAACTTGGGATATCTCAATGATAGTGTAGGGTTCTTCTGAAAAAGATGTTCGAGATATTGGTAGACTGTCTCAGGGATTGATGAAAAGTAGAAAGAATGTTTTCTTTGAATATTCTGGCTTTTCTGAAAGTTTAAGAATTGACTTCAATGCAACTGAGATTCGGCTTGTAAGCTTGTTGTTGTATGTTTTAGCTTGTAGCTGAAATCCTATTTATAGACTTTCTTGGATATTGGCGCGTGTCTATCACTTTCACGAGTGAACGACTTTACGTCCTTTTTTCCTGAAATTCTGCTACAAAAAATTGGTGTCGCAGACTCTGTAACGTTGACAGTACAATGAGAAGGCTTCTCCATACGTCCTGGAGTACTTATTACATTTAATCCTCTTATCAGCATTTAATGCATTTGAAATTAATGCCCATTGGACATTAATGCACTGAGAGTATTTGTATTTAAATCATTCTGGACTTAGGAATAAATTCTCGTGAAATCTTATCTTGATAGACGCCCATTCAACCTTGAATAATCCTTAGCTGAATCTTCATGCATCAACGCTTGAAGAAGCTTGACGCTCAGACACTTGCTAGAGATCTTCATCTTCATTCTAAATTCAAATGCTAGTACTTCAAACTTAACTACTGACAAACCCACCCAGAGTAGTATCAGATGCTCAGTCTATGAATACTTAGCCTAACAATCTAGAATAAAAACAAATAAAGCCTTATACAATTCTAACGCTCAAAGCCTATACATATTTTCTAATAAAATCAAACTTACATATTTTGGGGTCTAACAGAAATCCTAATTGTCATCATCAAAACATTTAACAAGAAATTTTCTAACGCTCAATAATATTTGTTTTCTGTGAAAAATGGAAGCCATGGAGATGATCCCTCTGTCTACGAACAAGCAGCGACTGATATTGATTCCACAAAATACCTTGAAACCATGAAAGTAGAGATGTATTCGATGTATTTGGACCAAGTTTGAACTCTTACTGATCTCCCTGAGGGCGTACGACCGATAGGGTGTAAATGGATCTATAAGAGAAAGATTAGTTTGGATGGCAAGGTAGACACCTATAAGGACAGACTTGTCGCAAAAGGTTATAGTAAAAAATAGGGTATTGACTATGAGGAAACCTTTTCGCCCGTTGCAATGATCAAGTCCATTCAAATTCTGCTCGCTATTACAACAAACCTAGATTATAAAATCTGGCAAATGGATGTGAAAACTGCATTTTTAAATGGATACCTCGAGGAAGACATTTATATTCAGCAGCCTAGAGGTTTTATATCCAATGCATATTCTCATAAGATTTGCAAGCTGAATAAGTCCATTTATGGACTTAAGTGGGCGTCTCATAGCTGGAATCAACAGTTCGATCAAGAAGTAAAATCTTATGGATTCATTAAGAATGAAGATGAACCGTGTGTCTATAAACTGTTGGCATTTCCAGTGTTGTATGTAGATGACATACTGCTAATGAGGAATGACATAGGCTCATTGACATCAGTCAAAGCATGGCTTTCAAGCACATTCTCCATAAAAGACTTGGGAGAAGCAAACTATATTTTTGCAATACGCATCAACAGGGATAGAGCAAATCCAATTTTAGGTCTCTCTCAAGCGCTCTACCTAGAGAAAGTCCACAAGAGATATGAAATGAGTAACTCTAATGGAGGAGTTCTACCCATGGGACATGGAATACATCTCTCTAAGTCTATGAGTCTGAAATTAGATGAGAACAAACTTAAGATGAATAAAATCCCATATGCATCATGAGTGGAAAGTCTCATTTATGTGATGTTATGCACGAGACCTAACATAGCCTCCGCCGTGAGTTTAGTTTGTCGGTTTCAAGCTAACCCGGGTGAGCAGCATTGGATGGATGTGAATACTCTCTTTAAGTATCCTAGAAGAGCAAAGGATATGCTTCTGATATATGGAAATGAAGAAATGAGAGTAGATGGATATTCTGACTCAGACTTTCAGTCTGATGTGGATGATCGAAAATCTACGTCTAGGTTTATATTCACTCTAAATGGTGGAGCAGTGTCTTGGAAAAGCTCCAAACAAAGCACAACTACGAACTCCACATGCAAAGCTGAATACATTGCAGCCTTTGAGGCAGCTAACGAAGCTGTTTGGATAAGAAATTTCATGGTTGAACTTCAAGTGGTTCCTATCATGGAAATGTCGTTGCCATTATGCTATAACAACAATGGAGCAATAGCACTGGCTAAAGAACCAAGGTCTCACAACAAATCTAAACACATGGAGAAAAGAAATCACATAATTCAAGAAATCGTTAGAAGAGGCGACTTCGCCGTGCAGAAAGTAGCCTCAGCGGAAAACGTATCTGACCCACTCACTAAGCCTCTATCATTGGCGGTGCTAGAGAAACATCTTGAGAAGACGGGACTCAAATACAATAGCAATTGGCATTGAGCGCAAGTGGGAGATTGTTAGGTATTATGGTCTCTATGTCATTGAGGAATTAGATTTAATTGCACATTTTATTTATATTGTATAAATATTTTGTTCATTAATAAAAGGCATTGAGTGTGTTCTTATAAATCTAATTGTGGCATTGAATGTATTGAACAAATAGATCCTTAAGATCTACTTATTTGATAAGTAGGAGCAATGGTGGAGTTAAGCGCTTGATCTTATAAACATGGTTCGCGAGTTAAAAAATCTTAATTGGGCGTTAAGATTCAACTCGTATGTCACTTGCTTTGACAAGAAAGTGCTAGTCTTATAGTGGGATCTGGTGTCATTAATATGATTAATGGAGTTGACATATTTGAACACGACTCGTTTTAATCCTATCACATGGGTTTTTACTCAGTGACAGTCAATGATAAGGATTACCTATTACGATAGTATGAGTGAGCTTTAAACCTGAGGAGTCCTTTACATTGTGCTCGTACCATTGAATAAGTTATTAGAGTAGTTAGACCCAATCATCCGTTGGTGGGGTCTCGAAGTACGATTTAACTGGTGCATTCGACAATAGGAAGTGGGCTGCTAATAAGGAGTTCACTGTCTCAAAAGTAAATAATAATTCACATGTATGTCATAAGTGTTGTGAAATTGAAGTCTTTGGCCAAAGCAAATAATAATTGACTTGTATGGATACGCCAAGATCGGAAAGCTTATTAATAAGAATGATCATACGTAAAACATGATCATCGACCGACAATACCACGTGCAAACGAGCGCGAAATAGCTCTTTAGAGATTGCGAATCTCTCCCTCCTAGTTCGAGTGCCATAGAGATCCTCGAGACTCTTGATAATATCCTTAGAGATGGTCACATGCTCAAATTGCTTTTGAAGCTCATTAGTCATTGAAGCCATCATGATACATCTCACTTGGATATTATCATCGGTCCACTTATCAAAAGCGGCACGTTCATCATCAGTGCTTGTGCGAGTGACGCGAGGCAAAGGCGCATCCAATACGCTATTCTTGCGCTCACTTTGAAGCACAATCTTAAGGTTTCGGTATCAATCGGCGTAGTTAGGACCGACAAGTCTATTGGAATCTAGGATTGTTGAAAGTGGATTTTTGGCCATTTTGTTAACTACAAAATAAATAGCGAGGCAAAACAATTAGCATTCAATATGTAATCCTGTCCACATATAATTTGGTCTTTAATCATACGTGTCTCCCACTATTTGATCGAATTCCATAACCCTCTTATATGGATATTCGAGGAGATATGCGGGTCTCCCCAGTGGGCTCGAGATCCATAAGCAACTCTTCATATGCCCCGAGAACACGAGCCCATATGATAAATCTGTATGGTAGGCTTACCGGCCTTCTATATCGACATATAGTTCTCAAGATATTTTGCCTCGTCTTTCCCATATACCCCGAGAACACAAGCCCATATGGTAGTAAACGTTAAGTCAAGCCCATCAAATATTCATGGTCAATCGACCGGACTTGTGTGCCCCATGACTCATGGACGACACCTAGACAAATCGATCCCACGAGCATCTCTATGCTTAGCAGTGGTCAAAGTCTAATCCACTTGAAGCCACCCCACGACTCATGGACGGCGGGCCAAGCTTCATGGCATTTCACATACCACCACATATGATAGAAGGCGTGGAAAATAGAACCTCGTTCAATTTCCACATAAACTTAATATTTCTTAGATTTACTTGAAACAAATCAAGCAAGGGGTTTCAACATGCAAGGTCTCATCAAGATTAGGATTATCTTTAATTATGTGATCATGCAATCCAAATAGCATATAAGAAAAACATAATATAAGACATCCACAAAGCAGTAAACAAATATGGATGATTGTGGATCCCTAAGAGATCCACCCGAGCCATCGGTGAATCTAAGGCAATCTAGGGTACTAAATTAAAATAGGCCCTATCTATTACATAAGCTTCCAACGGCATACATAATCTTCAATAATGGTCCATCATCTTCGTCTCCATCTTCACTTACAATATAATGAAAAAGAAAGTGTGAAAATAAAATATACAACCAAATCGAAATAGAGGCCAATAATAATAACAACCCAATTGAATAATGAGAAAATAGCAGATACCCCCCCCCCCCAAACTATGAGGTGATGTGCGCTTTGCCCCCCAAACTATTAAAAGTTGCACTCAACACCCTAAACTATCATATGTGTGCACTTTGCCCCCTCGGTCAGCTTCGGGCAGCACACAGGGGGCAAAGTGCTACAAACCGCATAGGTGAGGGGGCAAAGTGCACATCACCTCATAGGTTGGGGGATATCTGCTATTTTTTCTTTTTTTTTTAAATTCAAATATTCTTAATATTAACTTAACCCTCCTCGGTCAACTTCGGGAAAAATTTTACCCATTCATCGTTCAATTTAAATCATGCATATTGGGATTTATTTAGATTTTTCTTGAAATACTATTTCTAGGTTTAAAATAAATCATTTTCAAATATGAAAATAAGAAAAATAAAAATAAAACGTGAAAATAAATAAGAAAACAATGAAAAGAAGTATAAATTCAAATATTCATAATGTTCTAAAAACAAAAAAGACAATTCAAAAATTCGGAAACATGAAAATAAAAAAAAATGAAAAAAAGTATGAAAATAAAAAATCTAAAAAATAAAAAAATTAGTAAAAATTTTAAAAAATAAAAAAATCTGGTGATGTGCGCTTTGCCCCCTCACCTATGCGATTTGTAGCACTTTGCCTCCTGTGTGCTGCCCGAAGCTGATCGAGGGGGCAAAGTGCACATATATGATAGTTTAGGGTGTTGATTGCAACCTTTAATAGTTTAGGGGGCAAAGTGCACATCAACTAATAGTTTGGGGGGGTATCTGCTATTTTCTCTTGAATAATCTAAGGCTCGACCCATAATCCATCCATTATGCAAATCAACCATCAAGCGTATGAAGATGACGTGCAAAGCATTAATTAATCATAAGTCCATCACGTAGTTGAAACAATCATAACTTTGGGATTTATACGTTTTGAGGAAAAACCAAGTGTTTCTAGTATCAAAAATTCCAAACTTTTAAATAACTCAAAAACGCGTGGAAGTTGATTCCAAAATCAAGAAATGGGCCAAAGGTGGGAGTCCTAAAAGACCCGGGTCGTGTGTACCAGACCACGTCGAGATGGTCCAACCATCAAGCACGTGGTGTGCATACGCACACCCGTGTACGCTGCCCGACAAGGCACTGTGCGCCGCCGAGTAGCGCACACACTGTCCAGCAGCTGCTGGACAGTTTCACCACCATGGTCGAGACCATCAAGGGGTGGAATCGGCCATGGTCAACCCCGTCTTGACCCCCGCCAAGTTTCCTTCGACGGTTGGCAACGATTCGCGATATTAAGCCCTACTAAAGGACCCCATCATTATGCGCACAAAGCCTTCAGCCGGGTGCGTACAAAGTCTCGTAGCTTGGGTTCAATATCAACGATCCTCGCCCGGGTTTCGACCTTCCCTTTTAGTGTCTCTTAATTTTCAATCGTTTCAAAAAAACACAAAATCTCCAAGATTTTAAGAAAAATGAAGACAAATCCCAAGCTATTATTAAATCAACAAACATAACATATAGATTTAAACAACCGGTTAAAATACTACATGAAACCGAAAACAAAAAACACACAAAGTTTTTGTGGTGCATAACCCGGGCTCTGATACCACTGTAAGGATCGGTATGCCCCCACAAGTGATGCCAGCGCAACGGAAGAATTAAAGTACGTAAAACACATATATAATAGCATCCCAAGCTAGGGGTCGAAGTAATGCACAACAAAAACTAAAATACGAGTAAAGGGGTTTTAAACCGATTACAAGATTTGGGGTTTTATTAAAGTGAGGGTGTATAACCACAACACAAGGAAAATCACACCCAAAACTTTGGCTCTCATTTTCGAACCTCACCTCACATAGAGGGATTCGAATCAAACCACCAAAAGCTCCTAAAGAAAGAAGCCTCTACAAGGACACACCTCAAGCAAGTTCATACCTTAAGCAAAAGATTGGCTAGATATATACTTTAAGGAAATGGAGTCTATGTAGTGAAAGGTGGAAGACAAGAAGAGTTACTAGAAGAAATATCTATGGAAGATAATCTTCTATAACTAATATTCAAGAAGAAATTCTAAGGAAGAAAGTCTTCAAAAAGCACAAGTGAAGCTAGAAGAAAACTCTAGAGCGGAAGTACTAAGCTCAAAGCTTTCTTTCCTTTAAGTTTTCATCAAGAATGAAAGAGGAGCAAGAGAGTCTCTTATAATGGCCTCAAATTTCGGCCACATAGGGTTAGAGAAAGGAGAAAACTTGCTTCTCCTCATTTTGGCAACTCCCATCTACCACCCCATGTGTAAGAAAAGTAGTTTCCATTTTCTTCTTCTTTCCAAAAACATCACTATCAACTTTGACTAGCTTTGAATTTGAATCTTGTGACTTCATTTAATTATGTCCAACTTAACTAAAATGGCTCCCAAGTCTTCCAAGACTTGTTAATTAAATAATCCTCATGATTAATTAATAGTACAATTAGTAGCTTAAATAAATTCCCGGATAATAATAATTTCCGTTAATGGTTAATCTCCAAGCTTAATTAATAGAACAATTATTTTCCCAAGCCTACTAATTAAAATGTCTTCCACTTAATCAATTAATCTCATTAATCAATTTCACTTTAATCCTAAATCGGATTAATATTCACATAGCAATTGAACTTTCTTGAGTAAGTGTGTAACCCCATTGTAGGTTCGTTCATGTACTAGTAGTAGGAACACAACCCCGTTGTGCCTTTGCAATTTTCATTGCTAGATTTAATTACTCCAAGTATTTTAATCCGACCAAGAATTAATTACCGATTAATTCATGGCTCCTACAAATCAAGGTTAGTACTAGCCACGCGCCAAGAAGACCTAGCCATGAACGATTATTAGGTGACCTTTCTGCATTACGATTTTCGCATAAGTAAAATCCTACCATCAAATATCCCGATCGAATCTAGGACTTGGATGTCAGTCGAAATCCCAGTAACTCGATTCTATGTATATCGATCTAAGTGATATTGACCAATTTATCAATCAAGCGAGGAAACAGTGCGCCTCCTTATTGATACGACTCCTGCTGGAGGTTCCCATGGTCAATACACTGTGAAGTACAAAGGATATGTGCTAATGCTAATGATCAGTGACAGATTCTCTCTTGGCACTCACATGCCTCCGTACATAACCAAACTGGACCCAATATGCCCCACTTTATGACTCGCCTGGAATCGTGTGACAAACCTAAGCACAGTGGGCGATGCACGAGATGACCAATGGTGCCTCAAGTCATGAGGACCAATCTTATGCCTGCATAACCGAGAAGATTCAAAATTCGACATTGACTTCAATACGGAATCTCAGCGGGGTTGTTCAATTTACTCGATCCCAACGAGAACCCACGTACATGGACTGATGAACACCGTATCGGTATCCATGGAATAGGATACACTCTCCAAGAGTGTGCATCGTACGTGAAAGTCTTTACGAGTCATTGTTATCCCTATCTCAATGATTCTATGACTTGGAACGTCTTTAAGACAACAACCTTAGAGACGTATTCCATGATTGGCATGCCCGATACCAAACACATCTCATAGCTTAAGAGTGATCTAGGGGACTTTATCTAATTGTATAGAATGATAAGATAAAAAAGAATATGCCTTTTATTAAATAACTTGACAAGATACAATATAAGACTATTTAAAGAGTAGGCTACCACGCCCTACAAATGACGCGCCAGACACCTAACTCTTTCAATTTATCTGGTCCAGCAGAAGAAACTCCGAATCTTAGTGACATTTCTATGATTAATTACCAAAACATATAGCATACAGTTAGGCGTGGATAACTATATATTATTTTGAGAAAATCAAGAGTCGTGGTTTGATATTCAAAGCTAAACAATCAAATAGAAAGAATAGAACTTATCTTCGTTTTGCTTTGGCTGCATGCACTTCAAATGGTTGTCCATCCATTAACATATGAAACAATTCACCGAATCATACAAACAATTGAGATAAAATATGAACGGGAAGATCACGATTGAAACTATTTCACCTGGCTTTCTAACGCATTTAACTCGAATTTTTCACAGACAGCGCCACTTGATGCGGGCCGAAATGCACACCAATTTTTTTTGAAAATATACACACGACAATGCTTGCAACAAATACAATAATGCTATAAGTTTATAAATATGAATGTCAAGAAGAGAGATTTTAATATTGATTGATTATTGCTATTTTTGGGAGAAAATACAAGCACTGCAACAAAAAGTAACGCTAGTGACAAAATTAAAGTGACAATATTAAAATTGTCATTAGATATATATAATGAGTGACAATAATATAAGTTTTGTCACAAAATAAATTTTTGGTGACAAGAGTTTCTTTAAAGTTGTAACGATTGACAATTAGTGACACATGTATAGTGACAACTATTATTCTTTCACTAAGTTACCACTAAATATGTGTCGCGAATTGTCAATAATAACAACAAATTCCTTGTCACTAAGTATCAAGAGTGACAACTTCTACACAAATCTTGTCACTATTAAACATGTAAAACGTATTCTTGTGACAACACAAAAATTCTTATCACTAAAAATTTACAATTAGTGACTATTTTGACATTATCACTTGACATTTTGTCACTAATGTTTTATGTTTTGGTAGTGAAGTAGTATGCCAAACGTATGTAGAATTGCTTATATCCTTAATGTTTGTACATCAATGGGTATTTATACCCCCCCTTGGCCATCCCTCTCCCTATCTTCTAAGCATGGTAGACGTTTTTCGTGAGTGGGAAGTGAGTGGAGATCACTTTCCCCTATTTTAGGGGGTTATGGGAGTAGTGATTTGACTTTCCCCAACCTCCAGTTTTGTGAGCTATACGCATAGCTTCTTGAACGAGCTTTACCTTCAACTAATCGTCTCTTGATTCACCATCATCCTCACCGAGACTTTCACGAGGTGTTTGATCCTACTTCATTGACCGGCTAACGACTTGCTTTGATCCTTCGTTCTTCAACAACTTTCTTTTCAACTTCTTCATGAGTATTCTCTCGCGGTCTTGTTCTTGGATTAGCCTTCTAAAGTTTAACGCAAAAGTCCATCAAAATGGTGACGTAGCCTCGCTTTATCTAGGCCCAATAACAGGGCAAAATTTATACTAATATCAAAAATCATTAGGCTCTAGTATCCGAGACAAATGAGTATCACATGAAACATTGGCCAACCAGTATTCTACTCCATCCCCTTCATGATAAATGACTAAAGTGAACCACAATTTTTTCGATCACCCTTCAAACTCGTTGAATAAAATGGTGAACCTTGCATTGCCTCAGGATATCCGAGCACACAATTTGAATGATACTCGCCGCATCGAGCTTTACGCACACCTTTAAAACCCGTTAGGTCCCTACATAATGTAAATAGCTCTGCATACATATTAGTTTAGAATCCAAAAGAATAATAAAAGACAAAAGTGACATCTCTCAAGTGATCATGCACCACCCCTCACGAACAGACAACATTGGGATTAACTCTAGATGGTCCTATTAGGTTTAGTTTGAGAAATTGATTTGAAATTAATTACTCAAGTCCATTTTAGAATGAATTAGAAATTAAAATCGAGCGAACGAATTTTGATCAATTGATTGCATCCGTACAGTCAAAGATCAATAGTGGTATGTGGTCAGAGAAATTCTGTTTAACTATGATTTAGTCGAAGGCCTTCACCGAAGCCGGAGAAAATATAAATCTTTCTGACTCCTGTCATTTTCTATAGTTAGACCAAGTGACAGGAGTCTCAAAATCTACATCTGAAGGCCGTTCCAAAATTCTAGACGTCCTCCCCTAGAACACTTTATATAAACAAAAGTATTAAAAAAAGGGGAATATCAGAATTCGAAGAAATAATATAAACATGTAAGAACTGATAATGATCCACCATAACATAAAAAACTGAATCTTCTTGCCAAAAGACCCATATCTTGTTCAAAAGGTTCACAGCAACATGTTCAAATCTAATTTTTTTTTTTGACACATCATAACTAGGGATGGCAACGGTTACCCCGGCGGTTCCGGTTCCCCCGTCTCTAACCGGATCCGGTTCCGGTTCCAGATTAATGGGTCCTAGCGGTTCCGGTTCCGGGTTGAACCCGGAACCGCTTTTTTTTTTGTTTTTAAAACAAATTAAAAAATTAAAAATATAAGTTAGCAGGTGAAAAATAAATTAAAAACAGAATTTCCCCAACTCATAAAATTCCACAACACTTTCATCTATAACTGAGCGTTGTGCGATGTGAATTATTATGGGTCTGACTTCATTCAATTTTTACTTAACTATTCCTGGATGTTTTGGATAAATAATTGAGGATATGCACAATTGAACAAGCTACAAGTTACAAAATATCAAGAAAGAACAGAGAATGAATTCCATCAAGTCTCCATGAAGTGAAGGTCTGGATCAAGGTCTGAGTTCAAGATATATAGAGGTCAATATAATTTCATGTTCTGAAGAAATATTGCGATGGGACTTTTTCAAGGTTGTATTCCCATGAATAAGAAAATCACTGATTTCAGCAATAAGATGTATTATAAGAAAATCACAATTCCCATGAATAAGAAGATCACAACTTCGGAATGTTATATCCAGCATAAGCCTTGCTTTCTCCTAATAAGCACAATTTCGTAATGTATAGAAGAAAAAGGAGTGAAAAAAGTATAGAAGAACGTATAATATTATTTACATACATATGGATAACGTATAGAAGAAAAAGTAGTGAAAAAGAAGAAAAAATACAAAAAAAGGAAAAAAAAAAGGAAAAACTCTAGCCCAAAAAAAAAAGAGTCTTGCGGTCCCGGTTCCGGTTCCAAACTTGCGGGTACCCACGATCCTCACAGTTCCGGTTCCAAACTCGCGGGTACCCGCGAGTCTCAAGGTTCCGGTTCCAAACTCGCGGGTACCCGCAAGTGGTAGTGTAAAAACAATACTCACGGGTACCCGCGGGTCTAGGGGTTCCGGGTCCTTCAATAAGCGGTTCCGGTTCCGGGTCCTCAAAAACCAACCCGGAACCAGCCCGTTGCCATCCCTAATCATAACCGCATCAAAAGCAACTTTCTGTTCTATGAGTACAAGCACCATAGGTTTATGTTTCTTACTTAACATTTAAACAATTCTTTGGTTTTGTTTCCTTCTCACACCCTTTATATTCATCTTATGGATACGATTCATCATAAACCACATTTAAGGGAGGAACAGTTGGTCATCAATCTCATGGACTGCTTAAGTACCACCTCGTACTTCATATTCCTCTCTTGCTCCACTGGAATCATTAATTTCTATGTCTAGCCAATTCTATCAAACATGGTTCTTCTCAAGTTAAAAGCCCTAACCTCATCAAATCACACTATTGCAGAACTTCTTTAGTCATGAACCATGGATCCTCATCACCATCCATTGGAATATTGCTACCCCCACTGGGATATCCTCTTGGAAAATTCAGTATTAAGCATACATAATGCCGAAAATGTATCGCCCTCCATGACTAAATCATCCCTAGATCCTCAAATTCCAGCCCTCCATTAAGCAGTCTCGTCTAGAATAAATTTGATGCACACTAATACGATCAATGGGAGATGAACACAGAAGATATCAAGGAATCGAAGGCTAAAGAATCTGTTCCAGAAATAGCTTCAATTAACTTTTAATCCAGAGAGAAATACAAGAGATAGAAGAAAATCTAATTTTATCAATACTCAATCGATGCCTATTCTAACAACATATTTGGATTTTATACTGATTACAGCTAAAACAATCTAACAAACTAGGGGTGGCAGTTAGTTAGTTCTAACTAACTGCGTTATTGATGTATTCAGCTGAAGTGTCTCTTCCTTTTACGTTTTATCTTTTAATTGAATCGCATTCTCTGTGTGTGTGAAGTTGCTTTGCTGTCTTCTTTTTGCGTTTTATCTTCCTTATCTGTAATGCTGATGCTTCTTTTTTATCTTTTTGAACTTGTACAGGTTTGGGCCAAATCAAATCTCTCCACCATTAAAAAAATCCTTGACCTCAAGGATGAAATTGAGGGAATTGTTGCTGGATTTTGTACAATTCTTCCTATGTGCTATCCTCCACGGAGGTGTTGAACCATTTGACCAAAACCTGGGTAATGATTCTGTTATTTTTATTTGCAATTGTCCTGTCCAGTATAGCTTCAGGTTGTTGTACAATATGTCCATGGTCAGACAATAAAGCTGGTAACTCTGGTGTGCACGAATTTGCTCCAATCTTCTTCATTAACTGTGAAACATGAAATGTAGGATGAATTTTTCAATTTGTTGGTAGTTGTAGTCTGTAAGACACCTTGCCAATCCTGCTAAGTACCTGAAAAGGGCTAAGAAGTTTTGGTGATAGTTTATTATAAGAATGTGATTTTAATGATAATTGTTTGTAGGGTTGAAGTCTAACCAAGAACCAATCCCCAATTTGGAACTCTCTCTCACTCCTCTCTTTGTCACTCTGTTTTTCATTCTAGATTGAGCATTGAGTAGATGGTTTTTCAATAATCTAAGTGTAGCCTCTCTGTTTTGTATACAACATGTCTAGAGAAGATCAAAAGATATATAGGGTTGAAACAATGGGGTTTCTAACCATAGACCACTTGAAAAGGAATTAGCTTAGTAGAAGAGTGAAATGTAGTATTGTACCAATACTCAACCAAGGGCAGCTATTGAAACCATTCTTTAGGTCTGTCAGAGCATATACACCTTAAGTACCCTTCTAAGCATCTATTAACCACCTTATTTTGACCATCTGTTTGTGGATGGTAGGAAGTAGAGGTGAGGAGTATAACCTTCTGCAATTTAAAAAGTTCTTGCTAGAACTTACTCAGAAAGATAGACCATCTGTCACTTACAATGGTTCTGGGTGTTTTGATTTGGTCTAGCGAATAAAAATTTAATCCGAATCACTCCAGAAATTGAATCCGGGGTTTCAAGATATTGATTTGTAACAAAAGAAATTACGAAAGAGGATAATCGAATTACCTCTTGACGACAAAAATCGAATAATCAGCAGCAGCCCAAGCCTCCTGTCTCTAGATTATCATGCAGAAGAAAAATCTCCAAGAAAGCTCTGATCTCTTCTCCGGAAACAGTGGCGGTTGCGGCAAGTTGGAAAGAGGGAGGGAATTTTTTGTCTTTTCTTTTATTGTAGGTTTCTTTGGCTCAAAGTCAGATTTAGAATTATGACTTGTTTAGAATACTGACACTAACTAACAACTTATACCAAGATAACAAAACCCCTAGTCACAATAAGAGGGGGCCACCGCTAGGCCTTATTAGAATGGGCTTCCGGGCTTTTGTTCCATCTTAGCCCATGTGTAATTAATTAAATCCAAGTCCAAATCTACTTGAGTTTTAATTAATTACTTTAATCCAACTTATAAATTAATTTGTAATTAATTTAACATATGAATTAAATGATTTAATTAATTTATTTAATCTAATTAAATATTTTTAATTAAATCATGCTATCCATTTTGTTAGTCATTCACACCTAATGTGAATTTACCAAAATACCCTCAACATAGAAAATCATTCATTTTCTTCACATAGTGCAACTCTCTAGGCTCAATTCAATTGGCAATAGGAGGATACCAGAGGATAAGGTTGTCACCTAGCCAGCACCGTGGAACCAAATCGTAGCCCAATTGAATACGAGATGAATATGTCATCACGAACCTTAATTACGATTACCATATGCGTATAAACTCTTCACCGACGTGACTCCATCAAGTAAGAGTCATGGTAAGTCAAACTCATATAACTTGATGATGTACTCAGTAATCATAATAGTGTGAAATTACCAAACTGCCCTGAGTGACCATCACTAGTTATTTTATATGCTTTGGCCAAAGACTTTGTGATTTCAATTACTTATGATCGTACAGGTCACGTACTTATTTACTATCGAGACAATAAATCACATATTGGCAGTTATCTTACAATGTCGAATGCCCATGTGAATTGTACTTCTAGGTTGACCAGTCTAACTACTCTGGTAACATATTCAATACTACAAGCACATTGTAAATAATTCCTCAGGTCTAAAGTTCACACATACTATCGCAATCTTAATCTCAATCACTGACTGTCAAAGAGTAAATACTCATGTGATAGGATTAATGCAAGTCGAGTTCAAATATGTTAATTCCATTAACTATATTCATGATACCAGCTCCCACTATCTAATTAATGTTCGACTGGCACTTCCTTGTCAAAGCAGGTGTCAAACGAGTTGAATTTTAATGCCCAATTAAAATTCCTTAACTCTCGAACCATCATTAAGAGATTAAGCACTTGACTCTTCCAGTGCCTTCTCTCAACCATAAGAGGTAGAAAGTCTATCTTCAAATCTCAAGGACTTATTTGTTCAACACACTTAAATGCCATTTAGATTTACATAAACAAAATCAAAATCTTTATTCTATAAATAGAAATATATAATTGTTTGTACAAAATAACTTATCAATGCCCTACTATATCTAATTCCTCATTGACATTGAGGGCATACACCTAACACTGGGCATGCCATGTAATCTGAAGATGTTATCCATAAAGGTTTGGGCCACACTTAGGGCAGTATCGGGATGCTTTAAAGCCACAAAATAAGCATACTTGCTCAACCTGTCCACAACACAAAGATGGAATGTTTTCCACCAGATGGTGATAAGCCATCAATAAAATCTAATGAAATATCTTGCCAATGGAACCTGGGATTGGCAGAGGTTGTAATAAGCCAGGGATAACAACACTTTCTCCTTTACATTTCTGGAAAACCTCACAATCTCGAATAAAGTTGTAAACTGCAGATTTCAATCCCCTCCAGTAAAGGCTAGTCTTGATTCTTTGATAAGTAGCATAGATTCCTTAATCCCCCCCAAGGGGCTACAGTGATGTAGCTCAAGGATTTCTTTTCTGAGTTGAGAGCCAGATCCCACCACTAACTTGTCTCTCCTAGTGAGTAGACTACCCCTTAGCTCATACTTATTAGTTGGAGTTGGGTTAGTGCTGAGTTGTTAAATAATCCCTTGAAGTTTAACATCAGTTTCCCAACTTTGTCTTATTTTAGACATTAAGTCAAATTTGATTGTAATAATTGCATGATATGTAGTTTTTGAATCACGTGGCACTTTAGAAAGGGCATCGGCCACTATATTTTCATTCTCCTTTTTGTAAGCAATGGAGTAGTCATAGCCCATGAGTTTGACTAGCCACTTTTGTTGACTGGGTGTACTGATTCTCTGTTCTAGTAAGTGTTTCAAGCTTTGGTTGTCAGTCTTAATCGTGAAATGCTTGCCAATTAAGCATGGTCTCCATTTTTGAATAGCTGTCACAATAGCCATTAACTCCTTCTCATAAATAGATAAGCCCGGATTCTTACCAGTTAAAGCTTTACTCATGAAAGCAATGGGTTTACCTTGCTGGCATACAATTGCACCAATGCCCTTACCAGATGCATCTGTCTCCACTATGAACTCTATATTGAAATCTAGCAGGCTTAAAATTTGTCCTTGGCAGAGGGCAGCTTTGAGTTTCAAAAAGGCCTCAGCAGATTGTATATCCCAGTTAAAACCATCCTTATTTAGTAGATTAGTGAGTGATCTAGCTATTAATGCATAGTCCCTAATAAACCTCTTGTAATATCCACTGAGCCCTAAGAAACCCCTGAGTTCTTTGATATTTTTAGGAAGAGGCCAATCCCCTGATAGCCTGAAGTTTGTTACGATCCATTTCTACCCCTTTGCTAGAAATAACATGCCCCCAAATACTCAATAGTAGGTGTTTACACTAAAAAATAAAAATGGGTTGACGATTTAAAAGACCTCAAAAGGCCCAACAACAATTAATGGGCCCAGAAATAAAAGGTTAAGCCCATTATAACAATAACAAGTCAGGTCCAATGCAGGGTTAAAGAGTCGGGAACTCCCTAAGAAAAGTAACCCGCCAAGACGAAAGAATTTTGAAAGAGAAGTTAAGAGCAGTTGTCGACGGTTGAAGACGTGGGACCACGAAGCAGAGATAAAATTAAAAATGAAAAAAAGGAAAGAGAAAGCATCATCAGAATCAATAACAACTTTTTTTCTCTTTTCCTAGGAGTAGGCGTAGGCATAATTAGGAGTAGCTTGTAGCATAGATTAGCGATAGTTTACCAAGAATCGCTGGATCCGACTCTCGGAGTTTGTACCAGTATTCAATCGTTTGTAACTTTCCCAAACTAAAGGCTTTTATGGAGGTATAAATTATCTGTTTTCATATTTCAGTATTTGATAGTCATTTGTATCTTGACCTAAGTTTTCCGTTCATCATTGTATTCAAAGGAAAGATTCTCACGTAGGTATAAGATTATCTTTTTGTCAGATTTAAGTATCTGAGAGATAATTGTTATCTGGACTTGAATCTTACCTTTCATTCCATTATTGCATTTGAAGACAATAATTAACACCCAAAATAATACATACGATCGAGAGATTCTCACGTAGGTATAAGATTATCTTTTGTCAGATTTAAGTATCTGAGAGATAATATTTATCTGGACTTGAATTTTTCCTTCACTGTATTATTGTTTCATTCGAAGACGATAAATAGTTTCATCAATTGCGGTCCGAATAATTATTTTAAACAACACGCCGAAGTGTTAAATTCTAAACCACCGTTTAGCGTATCGAACTTGAATGTGGGGGTTGAAAGATAATTCTAAGTGGAAAATTATCGCGGGGCTCGGAACGCGCAGTTGGATCCACCCTAATCTAGTTTGTTTTTTTTTAACGAAATAAGTTTTGGTGACCACAATGGGAGTCGGTTTTGAAAACTGACGTTTTAGAATTTTTAGAAATAAAATTCTTGTATGATGTCTGAGGATTCACTCAGAGACAATTTGGTTGACGACTGTGATACTCAACCAGTTGCGAAACATAAAGTCAGAGCGGACAAAATGTACGAACAATTTGTCCGAGTTATGAAACAGACCCTAGCGGGTGCTCGCGAAGATCAAAGAAGAGAATTCGATGATCAGTACCGAGCGTTAGCGCAAGAGTCGGCCCGAATATTCACTGCAATTGTGCAAGACATTGCAGTGAACGCTCGAGATGGACTGGCTCGGGAGGTTACTCGAGTAATCACAGAATTAGGAGAAATCTTTAATCAAACATGTGATGTCTTTTCGAATATGATAAATACCCAGGTAGCATTAGCACTCGAACCCCTAATTAGCAGGCATAACACTCTAGTAGAAAAAGTATCTCAATTAATATCAATAGAACCTAGGGTTCGAACCAGGACAGTTAGTCCTAATGAAGTTCCCCTCGGGTATCCTCGAGATGCGCGAACTCCAGAGGAAAGATTCGAGATTGGCCAGTGCTCGAATCAAGTTCCTCTTTCTTTGAGTCAAGTTCCACTCGAGGAGTAGCACTGCTCGAATCTACAAAATGCTGGGGGGCATCCACGTGTGAGTCAGGTGAATGCCTAGACAACTCAGTTTATTCCTCAGCCAGCAAGGCCAAATGTCTCCGTACAACCGAATGGTTCAGAACAGTTGCCCGCTGATACCCACCTAATGTTAATCTTGGAAATCCTGAACCAAATATTGGTTATACTCAAGGATATTACAATGGGACGCAGGGTGCGCCTCAAAGTCAACCATATATAGGATCTTCGAATGCACCCTTTAACATAGGAAATCAAGGTCTGCCCAATTATCAGGCAAACCAAAATTTCCCTTTCGTGAATAACAATTTGCAGTTCCCATATGCTGGGGGCAATACGTGCCTAATAACTACGTATGAGGAAATTTTGGACCGCAAATTCAAGATCCTCTACAAAATCAAGTGGAAATGGTCATCGAAAGGATATATGGGCCTGGTTTTCAAAGGAACCACCGTTTGATTCCTGGGAAACCTTACCCCGACTGGGTAGGCAGGAATTTTCCTTTCCCAAGAACGTATAAAATTCCCAACTTCACTTTGTTTTCTGGAGAAGACCATGTGTCAGCTCTAGAACATTTGTCTCGATTCACTTGCCAATGCCGAGAGGCAGCCGATTAGGATTATCTCAAACTAAGGTTATTCCCTAGTTCTTTAACCGGGTCAGCGTTTAACTGGTATACGAATTTATCACCAAATTCGATACATACTTGGGACGAAATGCAATTTCAGTTCCAAAATCATTTTGCTCGAACTGAACCGAGCATGACCATGAGTGACTTAGCCAAAATAAGACAGAATCCTGGAGAGTCAATAGAAGAATTCTTGGCCCAATTTAAGAAAGCTAGGATCAAATGTCATTTGAACATTCCCGAATCTGAGTTTGTTTAATTGGCTCAACAAAACATGGCTTTTGATTATAGAGTAAAATTTGACGGAATGATATTTTTTGATTTTAGAGGTCTAGCAGAGAGCACGGTGAGATACGAAAATATGTTAAGAGAAGAAAGCCAGAGAAAACATCAGGGTTTCAATGCCTTCGAGGTGGGAATTCCATGGGCATTCGAAGATGCCTATGAAATTGATCTGGCAGAATTCGTTAAAGGACCCCCGTTTCAATGTGGGGCTCTCGAAAGAAAGGACTGTATAGCTACAGGCTCTTTACAAACAAAGAAAGAAAAAGAGTATAGTTTCGATGTGACTAAAACCGAGCGAATATTCGACTGGCTTCTTGCCAGTAAGAAACATAGGTTGAAGGGGAGACATAGAATCCCTTTAAAATCAGAGACTAAAGGAAAGCCATACTGTAAATGGCACAATGTTTTTTCACACGAAATGAATGAGTGTATTATGTTTAGGAATTTGCTACAAGAAAAATTGGACTCAAAAGATATTATTTTTCCAGATACTCAAAAAACAAATATTGAGGAAGATCCATTTCCTGATCTAAATTTCGAGATTAATACTGTGGATATTAACGAGTTGGAACATTCTAATTTACAGGTACAAAAAGAGGCCAAGTTGGCAAACCGATTGTTCAATAGGCTGATAGATGAGGGAGTGCTGACATTCCCGAAGGTAAAGGACGAAGGTTTGGAAGGCATGTGCAGATGGCACATGAATACTATGCATACCACCGACCAGTGCCAAATTTTCAGGCGTTTTGTGGCAAAATAGTATGAGAGAGGCACGATATGCCTATCAGGTATCGAGAAGAGAGTTTTGGAATTCGATCAGGATGGAAAGTAGAAAGACAAAGAAGCGATCTGCGAAACCAAATCGACCGCTCAAGGAAAAGAGGGAAAACCGTATAAAGAGGTACTCGAAACCCCTGTACGTGAGATTGTTTATCAGACGCCTGCTAAGGAGGTGAAGAATTTAACCCAGATGCAGAAGATATTATGTAGTCAGTGCGCAGATACTTTGCATTAGGAATTGGTAAGGTTACAAGTTATCCCGAACGATCCGGATTGGATTCCCGCATATCAGAAGGAGTGGAATAAAAGGCAACGGTATGAGGCGAACGACCAAGTCTTTGGAACAATGCCTTACGATAGGCACTTTCGAGGAAGAGGAGGAAGAGGATATGGAAGATCTGCACCATCCAGCAAGAATTCATCCTTGGACCGCCTGGGTGGATATCGCAAGCACATCGAGAGAAAGAAAGATGACCACCCGAAGGTTATCGCCCAACAAGTGGCCTACTCTCGAGCAGCGGTGGCCTTGGAAATGCAACAGGAGGCAATGATTGCCAATCTAAGGGTCGAAGAAGAGGCTTTATCGAAAGGGATCTTGAAATCAAAAATAGTCAAGAATCCTAGTGGGGAAGATCTCGAAAAGGATGTTGATCAGTTGAGCGACCAACTAAGAGAGGCGAGTTTAAAAGGAAAAGGTATCACGACTGAAGATGATGAAGAGTTGGGAGATTTCGAGTCTGGAGATGACTTGGATAGTTTACTGGGAGATGCGCCATACAAAGAATCAGCAAACGAAGCTGATTTAAAAGCAAAAGAAGCTTCTTTGGAAAGGATTCTGAAACTTGAGGAAGATAGGGACATAGATATGGTAACTGTGCCGCCAGCCGAATTTGCAACCAAAGAAAGTACGGATGAGGAAGAAAATATGCTTGAACTCACGACTGACCAGGAGAAAGGTAACCCGTCCTCTTTTCAAATTATTAGTGATAAATCACTCGAAGACAATGGGCATAAATTCAAAAATTTTGCTAAACTGTTATTTTCAAAAGAGGAAATAAGTAATAACCACATGAAACCCTTGTTCATAAAAGCCAAAATCGAAGGCATTCCCATTAATAAAGTATTAGTGGACAATGGGGCCACTGTTAACATTTTGCCGGAAAAACCATTAACAAGACTGGGTAAAAGCTCGAAAGACTTAGTAGCTGCTGATGTAGCAGTCTACGGATTTTCGGGTCAAGCTACCAAAGTCTTAGGAGTTTTGCCCTGTCGGATCGAAATAGGAACCCAAAGTTCCTATTCGGCATTTTTTGTAGTCGAGACAAACTCACCATCATTTAATGCTCTGTTGGGGAGAGATTGGATACATCAAAACTATTGTATCCCTTCGACCTTACATCAAGTGTTAATTTGTTGGAACGAACACCAATTCGAGGTGGTCAAAGCAGAGAGAAATAATTATTTCATCGATACACAAATTGTCAATGCCAGGTATGGAGCAGGAAAGCTCGAAGGAAGTGGCCATTTAAGATTCACTGGAAAAGCCATCGAAGAGGCTACAGAAGAAGAAGAAAAAGAAGAAAGGGAAGTCCGAGAAGAGTCTGCATTCGAGATGGGCTCTAAGTTAGCCGAAATCGAAATAGGGCAAGTTTAAACTTTGTATAAGTTATGAAGAAAGCAGTTGTAAGTAGGGATAGCGTTGTTTCAAACGTTTTTCAAAAATTAAGTATTGAATAAATAGAATCGAAATTATGTGATTACGATCTTGATCATATTAGTCATGATAAATTTAATTCGATATATTGTCATAACGAAATGTGTAAGGCAAATTCTCGAGAAACAACCTCTCGAGATCCAACATGTGCGACAGGTCCCCAAACAATCACCTCTCGAGATGAAACGTGTATGGCAGGCTCTCGAAAAGATGACACTCATAATGAAGATTCTCGAAACAATAAACATAGAACAGACGACCAGAACGAAAAGGATGTAGCTAATTCGCAAACCAAAAATATCAAAGAAGGGATCCTAGAACCAGACCGAGATACCAGAAAAAATGGTCAGGATCAGCTGGAAGAAGTTAATCTAGGGACAATGGAAAGTTCTCGAATTACCTATGTAAGTTCAAAAATGAACCAAATAGAGAAAAGAGAACTAATCGAGATATTGCATCAATTTAAAGATTGTTTCGCTTGGGCACATCATGAAATGCCCGAAATTGATACAAATGTAGCTCGACACGAGTTACCCATTAAACCAGGCTTTAAACCTGTTATACAAGCATCGAGGTGTCTATCCCCAGATCTAATGGGAGCCATCAAAGAAGAAATAGAGAAGTTGGTCGAAGCCAAGTTCATTAGGCCAAGTCGATATGTTGAATGGTTGGCTAATATAGTACCAGTAATTAAGAAGAATGGTAAAGTACGAATATGCATCGACTTTAGAGATTTGAATAAGGCTACACCGAAAGATGAACACCCGATGCCAATGGCAGATGTATTGATTGATGCAGCTGCTAGGCATAAGGTGATGTCCTTTATGGATGGGTATTCTTGATATTATCAGTTGAAAATAGCTGAAGCGGATCAGCATAAAACAGCTTTCAGATGTCCAGGGTCCATAGGGACATTTGAATGGAAGGTCATGCCGTTCGGCTTAAAAAATGCCGGAGCCACCTACCAGAGGACTATGAATTACATTTTCCATGATGTAATCGGAAAGTCTTTAGAAATATATATCGATGATATAGTGGTTAAAGCTCAAGATCACGAAGAACATAAACGATTTTTAATTGAATCTTTCCAACGAATGAGATTATTTAATTTAAAAATGAATCCTTTGAAATGTGCTTTCGGCGTGGAAATTTTTTGGAGTTCTTAATACATCATCGAGGCATCGAAGTGGACTGAAACAAAGCCAAAGCCATTATAGAAGCTAAACCTCCGAACAATAAAAAAGAACTTCAGAGTTTCCTCGGGCAAGTGAATTTTCTACGAAGATTTATAGCCAACTTAGCAGGAAAAACAGAGGCTTTCTCCCCTTTATTACGACTAAAAGACGAGGATGAATTTGTATGGGGCGATGAACAAAAAGAAGCATTCGATGCTATAAAGAAATATTTAGTTCAGCCTCCGTTGCTAATTCCTCCTCGAAAAGGAAAAAAGCTAAGGTTATATATATCAGCAGCAGAAGTGTCAATAGGGTGCCTTTTAGTGCAGGAAAATGACAGAGGTTACGAACAAGCTGTATTTTACTTGAGTAGACTTCTAAATGATGCAGAAAAATGGTATACTTCAATAGAAAAATGGTGCCTCAGCCTATATTTTGCCTCTACTAAATTAAGGCATTATTTTGCTGCATATTCTATCGAAGTGGTATCCCCGACCGACGTCATCAAATTTATGATCAATCAACCTTTGGTTAAAGGTCGATTAAGTAAATGGAGTCTTAGCTTACTCCAATTTGACTTGATCTATGTGCCACAAAAAGCAGTAAAAGGTCAAGCCTTGGCTGATTTTTTAGCAGATCATCCATCTATAGATAAGGAAATCAGGGGACATTTCGAAATTGATGTCATTAGCACCGCTCCTTGGATTCTCTATTTCGACGGATCAAGCACTCGAGATACCGCAGGGGTCGGGATATATATAATATCCCCGTCTAAATTAATTACTCAGATGTATGCAAAAATCGAAGGTGACTGCACTAACAATAGGGCAGAATACGTGGCACGCTAAAAGCTAACGTGCTATGATAGCAAGTGCACTAGTCGTGTGTAGTAATAAGTGGACTAAAAGTCCGGGTTGTCGAACCACGGAGACTTGAATTTTAGTTTATGATTAATGAAAATGGACAAAAGCAAATTGCAATAAAACGAGTAAGCAAGTGAAGAACTAAAGAGAAACGAACTATAGATTAAATCTTACGAATGATCAAATGACTAAGGCACATGCTACAACCAAATCTACTCGTCAATATAGATGAGCTACTCTTCGAATTATTAGACTCCTATTGCTTTGGTGGAAATTCCTTAGATAATTATTACCCGATGTCTCGGCACATAATAATCCTATGATTAATTGATGGTTCTCTAAATATGTCTATCCGAGAATCTAATCAATAACCACGCATTAACGTTCTAGAGTTTCCCCGGATAAATTCGGCTAACCGCACCCGGAAATCTTTACCTATGTCTAGGGGCAATTCCACATTAGTTTCGGATGTTGAGTTGATTCCATTGAACCCTAATCTATCTTCTCTCGAATGACTAGACTAGGCAAGATAGCAAGCATATGGTGATCAACCACATGATTGTAATAAAAGCTCAAAATCAACACACAAAGCAATATGAGAATTAATACGAAAATTCACTTCACATATATTGATTCATAAATTGGCCTTCACATGGCCTTAGTTCTACAATATTAGCCTCTCATCAAGGCCTTAAGAAAATCTAATACAAACATATACATACTCATGGAAATAAACATGTAAATGCAAGCAATTAAAACTCCCTCAATTGATTGATGATGGATCCTTGCTTTTGAACTTCAATCCTTAGCTCCTCTCTCTTTGTTCCCCTCCAAAAGTGATGAAGAATGGTGATTGAATGATGATGGGTGAAGAGAGATGATCGGTTTTGGCCTAATGACCAGCTCCCCCTCTTTTTCTCCAAGTGTTCGGTCCAGCTCAAGAAGATGCCCCTTTTGGACAAGAAATGATGGGCTCTTTATTCTACTCCAAACCCCATCATGGTGTGCAATAAACAATTCCCCTTCCCCTCTTGCATGTCCCCAACACATGTGCATGACATCTTGGCTTTAAATATTCCATTCCCCCATCAAATGATGAACTTTTGGCTGAAAGGAATCAAAACTCGGGTGTGGTCACGCCTAGGCGGGGGCATGACGGCGCTCGGGCGCCGCTGACAGAATGCTGAAATTAAATGCAATGTGTCCTGCGCAGAAATCGTATTTCATTCATAACTCTCTCCACGAAACTCCGATTTGGATGATTCAAGTCCTCATTTGAAGATAACACATAGTTCTACAACATTGTAGAAGGGAACTTCATCCAATTCGGTCTCTAAACATACGTAAATAGCGCTCGAACGTGGAAAGTGATGCAGATACGGCGCCTAGGCGTGGATAGGATGGCGCCTAGGCGTGGTAAGCAGAATGTTGACGTTATTTGCATCTTGTCCGGCGCCTGGGCGTGGTAATACTGGCGCCTGGGCGTGGAAGTGCGAAGCATCTTGGCCTAAACTTGCTTTATACGTCGTTTTTCATCCCGTTCTTCGATTGTATGCATTTAAGACCTGAAATCACTTAATGCACGAATTAAACGCACATGTGGCAAGAATCAAGCGATAAATGAACCTAAAACATAAACGCAAAGGGGCTTAAAAACACGTAAAAATGACTCTTATCAATACGAAGCCCTTATCTTAGGATTAGAGGTACTACGAGATATGAAAGCAAAGAATATAAAGATAAAAGGGGATTCTCAGTTGATAATAAATCAAGTGAAGGGAATATTTAAATGTGTAAGTCCCGTAGCAATAACCTCTTTTGCTCGAATAAATGAGTTATTCAAATGTTTCGAGACAGTTGAAGTTTCGTATGTACCATGGGAAAAGAATCAAATATCTAATGATTTGGCTCAATTAGCATCGGGATATAAAATCAATTCAGATAAGTTTGAGTCAATTATCCAACTCAAACCGAGGATAGTACTACCTTTCGAGCAAAGGGTAGCTCGAATTCACAAAATAGATATTCTTAAAGAAGAACAAGATTGGCGCCTTGAGATCATCAAATATCTCCAAGACCCAGCTAGAGGAGGATTCTCAAATAAGCTAATTTGATGGCACATCATTATTTTTGTGATGGGCAAGAGTTATATAGAAAGGATCCTCAAGAGGTTTTGTTGAAATGTCTCGACCTAGAAGATGCACTAATTATAATCGCAGAAACCCATGAAGGGGTGTGCGGAGCCCATCAGTCAGGACATAAAATGAGATGGCTGATACAAAGATATGGATTCTACTGGCCAACTGTCTTACAAGATTGTATAAGCTATGCTAAGGGATGTAAACAATGTCAGAAACATGGGAAAATTTTGAGGCAGCCGACTGTCAGTTTAAATTCCATAGTAAAACCCTGGCCATTTCGAGGTTGGGCCATGGACATAATTGGAGAAATTAAACCAGCTTCATCTAAGAAGCATAAGTATATCTTGGTGGCCACTGATTATTTTACCAAATGGATAGAGGCTAAAGCTTTCGAGAATATAAGTTCAAATAAGTGGTCGAGTTCATTAAGGAGTATATCATCACAAGATTTGGTATTCCAGAAACCATAACCTTCGATCAGGCTAGAGTATTTAATAGCACAGAAGTACTCGAATTTCTGGAGTTCGGAATAAAATTGATAAATTCGACACCTTATTACGCCCAAGCGAATGGCCAAGCTGAATCGTCGAACAAGCTAATTAAAGGTTGCATCTCAAAAATGATAAGCCAAAGCCCGAGAAATTGGCACGAATGGTTAATCGATGCAATTTGGGCATTAAGGACAATCAAGAAGGACAGCCTAGGAATATCCCCTTTCCAATTAGTGTATGGTCATGAGGCAGTAATTCCTTTGGAAATCAATATCAAGTTCAGACGAATACTCGAACAAGCACAACTCTCAACCGAAGAGTACATGGAAAACATGAATATCGAAAAGCTAGACCATGAAATATTGCAAGTTCAAGCATTGCAACAAATAGAACTACAAAAGAATAGAATTGAAAAGAGTTATAATAAAAAAGTAAACGCAAGATCCTTCGAAGTAGGAGATTTAGTTTGGAAAAAGATTTTGCCTGAAGGATCAAAAGATAACTTTTATGGGAAGTGGTCATCTAAATGGGAAGGACCATTTTTAATCTCGAGTAAATTATCTGGAAATGCTTTCAAACTCCAATGGATAAATGGGGACAAGTACGGAAAATCATTAAATGCAAAATACTTAAAAAAGTATACACCAAGTATATGGAAGGAAAACGAAACCATTATATTCGAAAGGTTACCCGCAACGGGCCAAAATTTCTTACAATCAGAGTGACAATATTATAGGAGCATTACCCGACATTGTTTAAGATTTAAGAAAATACAAGGAATTAGCTAATATATCTAAAGCAGAATCGAAGGTATCTCTCTCGAGCAAAGCAGGTTTAACTACTTTTTCGAGTTCGTGGGTTAACTCTGCTATTTGATCATTCAAAGCCGACAAGCTATCTTCGACTTGATCAACCGAATGGGCGAAACGGTCCCGCTCAAGTTGGAGATCAGCAATCTGGGCGTCAAGAGCAGCAATTCGAGCTAAACAGTTAGCTCAAGAATCTTCTAGCACAGTAATCTGACTGTGAAGCTGGCCCATTTGTTGAGAGTGGCTGGAAGAAGCTTCTTCTTCGAAAGGGTTGATGCCTCAATCCATGAAAGAATGAAGACTAGCTAGGCTACTCTCGAAAGTTTCACGTGCCGTTTGGAACATTTGTAGCCATGTTTCGGCCATCTTCGAGGCTGCTTCGTCGAGGAGAAAACAAAGTTCCTTCAGCAAATTGAGGTCATTGAGTCTATGCCTTATATCATGGAGAGCTTTATTTAGAGCAACTCGGGAAAACATGACGGGTGCTGTATTGCCCAAAAAGTGAAATTCCGAAATTAAAACACAAGGCATTTAAAGTTAGCAAAAAATCATACATGTGGTAAAACAGGCATGTACCTTCATACGAGGTAGCGAGGGCCATTGACACGACAAAATCCTAGCAAGAGAACTAGGTCGCGTAAGTAGTAAAGTGGATTTCTAAGTCCGGGGTTATCGTATCCGCAGGGACAACTATAATCTAAGTACCAAGACTACTATATTACTCAATTCTAAGTTAAATCGGTCGATAGAAAGGTTGATTAACTAATTAATAAATACTAGAAAATAAACTAAGGCAACGTCACATCAAATAAAGGGAGGAAAAAATAGAGAGAAGCGATCAAGGCACATGGTTCAACCAATTATGCATTTCGATTGTGATTTAGGTTCTATTGGATTATTAGATTGATTTAGCTAAGGCGAAATTCCCTAACGTACGTACCACCCAATCTCTTGGCATAGCAACCCTACCCTTGGTAACGATTTCCTATATATCTCTATATGAAAACCCGGAGGATGCATTTAAGGTCTGGGAATTCCCCACGTGAATGGAAAGCCACCTAAAGAAACCGAGTCTATCTCTAGTCGGTTTAACTATAGGGTATTCAATGTTTATATCTTCCCTAGCTTATTATCTCTCGATCTCTAAACTAGGCATTTTATCAAACACTTGGTGATCAAGCAAATGTAGCAATGAGATCAAATATTGAATACATAGCTAAAACTAAAATTAATCCAATAAACACCACAAATCAACAATCAAAATAACATAAATGGCCTATCCATGGCCTCAATCAAACAAGTTTAGCTCATATTCATGTCAAAAGTGCAAATATAAATCATACAAGTCATAGGAGATTTGAACAAATTCAAAAAACAAATATGTAAAAACTCCCTAATTCTTGTAGAGATGTGGATTCCTTGTTGAATTCTCCATGTTTTGACCTTCAATCTTCTCTTCTGAGCTCCATCTCTCTCTATTTTCGTGTGGCAGCTGCTATCCAAGGTGAGTTAGGGTAAAAAATGGCTAAAAGGGGTATATATAGGCCAACCCACTGCCGCGAACGCCGCGGCGTTCGCTTGTTGAACGCCTCGGCGTTGGCTACTGCATGTGAACGCCGCGGCGTTCGTGGATGAACGCCTCGGCGTTCATCCCCTGCTGCTCCAGCCAGTTTTGGTAAACTTCGCATAACTTTCTCTAACGATGTCGGAATTCACTGATTCAAGTTGCTGTAGAATCCTAAAACAAAGATCTACAACTCTCCAGAAGACACTAGGGCCGAAATCTAACGTTAAAGATGACAAAATTGTCTCACAAGTCACTGAATGAGAAAACTCCATTGTAAAACGTCTCTTCCGATGACGTTTTCACCTCCTTCCCTACATATCTGATCTTTGTCTTCAACATAAGAAATGTACCTTTGCCTCTTATCTTTCCATTGGTAAATCAAGTGTGTAATTTGGACATGGGTAGAGAACTCTATTAAATAAACTCTATCACTGCGCATACAGTTTGTATCTTTATGCATGATTTACCTTCAATCCTTGTTCTTTTCCTCCAAATGTTATGTTATTCTATAAAATATGAGAAGAAAAGGATCAAAGCATCATATGTGATCAAATTATCAAGAAAACAATCAAAACTAAGTCGATAAACGGGGGAAAACTAGTGTAAAAATAACATATATCAGCCATAGTAGAACTCGAAGGACCAGGGTCCAGGACTAGCTCGGAAGGACCAGTCAAAGGAGGGATATCTTCAAACTCTTCTATTCGAACTGAGGGGGAAACAAGAGAAGAGTCAAGAGCAGGCCGAATTTGGGACCCCAGGGCAAGATTCGGGTTAATATCGTGAAAGATGGATGAGTCCACAACTATTGTGGATACTCCTGCCGCAGTGATGAAAGAGAACTGCACTGAAGATGGCAAGCTAGATATTCCCAAATTCTCGAGCAAAGAAGGGCCTGAAAGGGGTTGTTCATGAATATATATATATATATGAAAAAAAAACATGGAAATTCCCCTGAAAGTATAATCATACACATGATACAAAATACTTACCTGATAAAGAGAATCTCGAAAGATCAGGTGCAGTGTCGATAATAATTTCTGAACCAGTGTCTACTCGAGTTGAACTCCCTTGAACAAAAAAAAAAAGATGAGAGGTCAGAAGTAACTGCAGCAAAGAAATGCCAATCTCCATATTACACAGAGACCTCGAAATAATTGTCCTAAAAGGACTATAAAAACAAAGGGATACCCGCGATATTGCTCGTGGCAAGGTCTTCTTCCATCAAAACTGGCTGAGTCTCAAGTTCAGGCAAAGTCTCCTCAGCGATGGTCTCTGGAACATTCGCGGTATTAGCTTTGGTAACTGATGTTCCAATTTTGAAAGAAACGGCCCCACTTGAGGAGCCTATGTGGAACATATAAACATGAATAAGTGTCGAGTGATAGAGCGAATCTCGAAGAAAAATTATAAGAAACGATCAAACACTTACTCGAGGCTCCAGTAAACCCTTGCGCACGAAGGCGTTTCCTGGATCTTGGCTGAAGTGCATATTAGGCTGCATTGTCTTCATCATTCTCTTCTTCACCAAGTGTTCGAGGGGGCTCTTCTCGAGGATTTGAGGCTGGGGGCTTCCGGATGGTAAGCGCACTTCGTTTCTGAGTAACACGGACAGGGATGGAAGATAATTCAGTCGGAGCAGAGGAGTCTCGAAAGGCTTGGGACAGTGCCACAGCTTCTCGAACTTGGGGGTTATCTCGCTCGAACCTCCACCCCAAGGTTGAATCATACGAAAGGATTTAATCATCATCCTATAAAAAAGAAAATAAAGTTGAGTCTTAAGAAGCATTTTGATTAAAGTTACACTAACATGCGAAAGTTACCTCAGTCGATAAAAGACTCGAGAGTTGAGTCATATTCATCGTGCCGGCACACAGCCTAGTAATGTCTGTGATTTGCTTGCGGATGATCTGTCTTGAGTAACTACGCCTCACGACTTTATTCCAGAAATCCACGAAACATCTCTCGACTCGGAGGATTCTGCAAAAAATGGGAATAAAGCATGGGGGAATTTGGCAGGAAGCTTGGTTCCGAATAAGAGCTTCGGCTTTGGCCCTTTGATGGTTTGCAATATGAAATTGCCCGCTTGACCAAGGGCGATTCATAGTACCCAGAAAGGAAAGGAGAAGGACTGAGTTATGCCAAATTGTCGCGAACAGAGCTACAAAATAAAAACGAGGATAAGTCGACGAAACGCGAAACAAGACACGCTCGAAATACAATATGTTCGAAACAAGGCACATTCGAAATGCTACATGCTCGAAAAGAGGCATGTTCGAAATGACTATGCTCTCAAAAAACATCACACGCTCGAAAATATGACTATTCAAAATCGACAAGATCAAAGTTTATCATACTCAAAAGATACAAATCTACACGCTTAAAACATCCGGGAATTACCTGTGGGTTGTAAACTTCGACTCCGAGAACATTGTCAGCAAATAGAAGGTCTCGAGATGATAAAATAGACCTCCAGTATGGGTGGTCATCTATGGAGGAATCAAGCGAATCAATCACTCGCATCCAGTCGGGTAAAGCAGTATGAGACTAATGAGTTCGTACTTGATCATGCCTTGTTTCGAAAAAGGGACACCAGGTGGAAACATGGAGTGGGTTATAAATGGCACTCAAAATCATGACGTATGATTCCTTCTCGAGGGGAATCAACAGATTTATACTAGCTTCCCCGTAACAAACCCAATTCGAAACAGGCTTGAATCGGAAATCGGAGGACTTTTTCGTGGACCGTCGTTCCTCTTTTCGAATCGAGACTTCGAGGGATTGGATAGTCCTAATATTTAATAACTCGGGGTAATATAAAAAGGACCAACATGTCAATAACCACAAGGGGCCAACCAATTTATGAGCATTCGAAGGATCACTATGCAAGTTAAACATCATACGATAGAAATAAGCCAACACTAGTGGAGCCAACTCGATGGGTCCCATGGTAACAACAATATTGGCAGACAGAGTAAGAGAAGTTTTATTCACGACACAATAGGCGTTCATAAACAGTCGGGAAAAGATAAAATTCAAAAACAAAACCTCTTCGAAAGGAGTAGGTGGGTCATCGCAACTGATAAATAATTTGACCAAAGCAGTGTAAGCAATATTCACACCTTTATTTTTGCCATGATGCTGCAACCAAGTTTCAATGGATAATAAGAGAGCTCAAGCGTTAGGTAACGGCTCGCCAGTAGGAAGGGGTGTACCCGTCGGAGAAAGACCAGTAATCAGAGAAACGTCTTCCAACGTGATTATTTGAAAACCCCGAGGCAGCACAAAGCAATTGTACGAAGGGTGCCAGGAATACGCAAGAGCATCTGTTGCTACCTGTTCGAAGGGAAGAACTAGATAACATGCTATTCGAATAAGCCCTAAAAGCCGATTGCCTTCCCATTTGCTATGAAGATGATGCAACCTTTCGAACCAAGGGTATGCATCAATGACCCCAATCCAACCATTGATGGGTTTGGTTTTGCTCATCCAACCATATTTATTTTCCACTCTAGACTGAAAACGAGGAGCATCACCCTCCAAGGCAGGCCAAATACCCAATAAATCGGGATTATTAGCCTCAGAGGGTTAGAAAGCCTCGAATCAAAATCGAGGCCCGAGTCCGATTGACCACGGCGATCAAGAACCCATGGAGGAATTATGTGGGTGGAACCAAGAGGGGATATTTTGGTATCAAGATAATAGTTTTCGAAATTCTTGATAATCTGAAATAAATCTTGGGCATCTTCACAATCCAAGATACTCGATCGAGCCACTAAACGAGAAAGATCATGAGAGTTTGCCATCGAAGGCCAGGCGAAGAAGATGATAGATCTCGAATGAGGAGTGTTCGAAGATAGGATAAGAAAGTGAAGTCTTCGAAAGGAAGAAGTGTTGCTCGAAGAATAAGGAGAGTGAGAGAAAGTGATGAATAGTACGGCTATGAAGAAGTGATGGGTTATTTATAGGGTTCAAGTGTCCAATCATGAAAAGACGCTTCTATCACTTAATAGGGAAGACAAGGCACTTCAGGCGTTTTCTACCCGCCAAAAAATATGAAGGGTCTCTTGTAGGAAGAAATTGTGATTTAAAAAGGTTTAAAAGCCTGATCACAAAAAGGCACCGAAAAAGCGAAAAGGCACGTTCGTTAAATTTTTATTAAAGATAGAAGGTGTCTGAGAAGATGTCCTTTATAATAACAGACACGATCTCCTAGTATGAAGCGATGATTAACCAGGAGACATGTATCTTAATATACATGAACTCGAAACGTTCACGTATATTAGAGGGGCATTTGTTTACACTAAAAAATAAAAATGGGTTGACGAATTAAAAGACCTCAAAAGGCCCAACAACAATTAATGGGCCCAGAAATAAAAGGTTAAGCTCATTATAACAATAACAAGGCAGGCCCAAAGAAGTCAGGTCCAATGCAGGGTTAAAGAGTCAGGAACTCCCTAAGAAAAGTAACCCGCCAAGATGAAAGAATTTTGAAAGAGAAGTTAAGAGCAGTTGTCGACGGTTGAAGACATGGGACCACGAAGCAGAGATAAAAAACGAAAAAAAGGAAAGAGAAAGCATCATCAGAATCAATAACAACTTTTTTTCTCTTTTCCTAGGAGTAGGCGTAGGCGTAATTAGGAGTAGCTTGTAGCATAGATTAGCGATAGTTTACTAAGAATCGCTGGATCCGACTCTCGGAGTTTGTAGCAGTATTCAATCGTTAGTAACTTTCCCGAACTGAAGGCTTTTATGGAGGTATAAATTATCTGTTTTCAGATTTCAGTATTTGATAGTGATTTGTATTTTGACCTAAGTTTTCCGTTCATCATTGTATTCAAAGGAAAGATTCTCACATAGGTATAAGATTATCTTTTTGTCAGATTTAAGTATCTGAGAGATAATTGTTATCTGGACTTGAATCTTACCTTTCATTCCATTATTGCATTCGAAGACAATAATTAACACCCAAAATAATACATACGATCAAGAGATTCTCACGTAGGTATAAGATTATCTTTTGTCAGATTTAAGTATCTGAGAGATAATATTTATCTGGACTTGAATTTTTCCTTCACTGTATTATTGTTTCATTCGAAGACGATAAATAGTTTCATCAATTGCGGTCCGAATAATTATTTTAAACAACACGCCGAAGTGTTAAATTCTGAACCACCGTTTATCGTATCGAACTCGAACTCGCGGGGGTTGAAAGATAATTCGAAGTGGAGAATTATCGCGGGGCTCGGAACGCGCAGTTGGATCCACCCTAATCTAGTTTGTTTTTTTTAACGAAACAGTAGGACTACAAAATTGGCATTTGCTTCTTTTGACATACAGTTGACGTGTCCTTAGTAATTCAAATGTAGCTCTCAAATGCAGTAAATGGTCTTATTCATTCATGCTATAAATGAGAATATCCTCAAAGAACACCAAAATGAACTTCCTTAAGTAGCGCTGAAATACTTTATTCATAAGCCTTTGGAAAGTGGAGGGTGCATTAGTGAGCCCAAAGGCATCACTAGGAACTCAAAATGTCCACTATGAGTTCTTAAAGCAGTTTTTTCAATGTCCTGGTCTTTCATTCTAATCTGGTGATATCCACTTCTCAGGTCCAGCTTAGAAAAACAGTGGCTATGTTTGCATATGTTTCCAAGCCCAGTTTGGTCAGAATTTTGGCCCAATTGTCTTTGGTTAACACAATTTTTGGCCAAAAAATGTGTGTATTTTTGGTGAGAAAAAAATAATCATTTACTACATCACTATCCCCTACTTTCTTTTCTCTCTTTTTCTCAGTCAGAAAAAATAATCACTCTTTTTCTCTCTCTTGCGATCTCTCCCTCTCCTCTTTTCTCTCTTTACTCTTTCTCTCATGCGGTTCTCTCTCTATCTTTTTTTTTCCTTTTTTCTCTTATTTTCTTGGGACTCTCTCTCTCTTCGCTCTTTCTCTCCCACGTCTCTCTCTCCTCTCTCTCTCTCATTTATTTACATGATATTTACATTATATATGTATAAGGATTATATTTATAAAAAAATATAAGGAATATATATATATATATATTGAGAACATACATAATTATAGTTTACCATAGATATATCATGTGTATATATATTTGTACATATATATTTTTTATATATACATAAACTAGAAACTACCATATATATACATATATATAAACTAATCGATAACACACACTCGATGCGTATGCAAAAAAATTACATTTGATAATAAAATTATTTAAATAAATTTAATTGTGTTTTAATGAAGGGCAACAAATTGAAAAGATAAATATAAAAGAGAAACAAATTTATAAGGAAATGGAAAATAAAATTATATATCAGCTGTTATAGATCATGTGGCTTGTCCCTAAGACACCTCACCAAAATTATTGAGGTGTCATTATGTAGTCAATGGTGCATTACACCTAATTTCTTCAATAAAAAATGTTACGCCAAAATTGATTAACAGTCCAAAATAGTTACTCTAAGGTGTCCTTCAATTATATAATTCATCCAATAATTTGTTTTTATATATTAATAAAAATTATATATATATATATATATACAAATCAACTAGTATTACATACATACATACATACATATATATATATTCATCTATTAACCATTATTACTACTTTAATATTATATTATAACTTTCAATCATTAACTAATTATTAACAGACAAAAGTTTCATGATTTGACTGCTACAGTAACTTTTGTTCCTTCTGAAAATAAAACCAAATACTATCTCACAAAAAAAAAACCAACTCCCAAAATAAAATCAAATACAATCTCATCAAATATGCACGTGTCCCAAAAAAGTTCTCACCAATAATTCTCATCAAAATACCATCCCAAAACATAACCAAACATTGCTAGTGTGTTCAATGCAACTCATCAAGAAGCTTCTCAATTACATGCATAGGAAACTTATCCTTAATTGTGTGGTTGTTAAGTTCCCTATAATCAATACACATGCGCCATGTGCCATCTTTCTTTTTCACAAGAACAATTGGGGATGAATAGGGACTACTACTATGTCTAATTACTCCAGCATCCAACATGACTTGTACTAATTGTTCTATTTCTTTTTTTTTTTTTGTATGAAGGGATACTTGTAGGGTCTCACACTTATGGGATTAGTGCCCTCCTTGAGGATGATTTGATAGTCCTGGTCCCTCTGTGGTGGAAGGGAGGTTGGTTCCTCAAGCAGGTCAGAAAACTCTTCTAATAGATTCTGTAATTGTGTTGATTGTTGTGGTGTTGTGTCAACTTTGATTGGGCATAACTGAGAATCTGTAACTATGTTAATGTTCTCACTGATTTCTTGTAAAAATCCCATATGTAGCATGGCAATTTGAGCTGGATTCTGTAGACATTTTTGCATTTTTTTCTTGTCAGTGAGTTTGACAGTTTGTGGTTGCATGCCTCTCAGTGAAAATTTCTGTTTGTCCATATAAAATTTCATTTTCAACTTGTTAAAATTCCAATTGATGTCTCCAACTGTTATTAACCATTTTACCCCTAAGACCATGTCACGCCCTCGTAGAGGTAAAAGCAGCATATCTACTGTAAAGTGGACTCCATGCATTCTCCATTAGAACCTCTTGCAGGCTACTTTACTGTACAGCTATTGCCATGAGCAACTAAGAGTGGAAATGGCTTGGTTGCCTCAATCATACATCCTAATTTCTTTGTTGCCTCAGTGTCAAAGAAATTGTGTGTACTTCCTGTTTCAATGAGGATATGTATTGTTTTCCCTCTTGCAGAGCCATTAACCCTTATAGTTCTGAAATCATGAATGTCATTCATTGCATTAATGGAAATATGAAAGTTGTGGTGAGGATTGTAGTCAATTTGTTCTTCTGGTTGTGCCCAACCCTCTTCTTCCCCACTCTCTTCTTTACATCCATCCTCTCTCTCATCAGACATTTCCATGAGGAATAATTGTCTCTTTTTAGCACACACACGTTCCCTACATTATTTCTCATCACAAAGGAAACACAATCCTTTAGCTCTCTTGTCATCCAATTCCTGAGGTGTGAGTCTTCTGCCTGGTTTAGTGTTATTGGTGTTGTTGGTGAAAGGTTTAGAGTTTATGCTTTTGGAATAGGTCGAAGAGTTAATGTAAGGAGATGATGATGGTGTAGGTAATAGGGGAGTTGATTTCTGGAATGATTGGGTTCTGTTGGTGGAATGAGTTCTTTTGTGAGCTAAAACAAGGGCTTGTTCCTAAAGTTTTGGCAAACTAACAGCCTCTTGCAAATTTTTTTGTTTAAATTGTTAGGATTATGCCCTCAGATGCCATAGAGGATATAATGATAGGGCATCTATCTTGTAATTAACTTATTTCGATATTATTAATAAAGGCATTATTTAGTTTTCACTTAAATCTTATCTGCATCTATAAGTAGTGTAAAACGTTTTGTCGATGTTTTCAGTGCGATCCATCTACTTCCTATGGGATAGGAAGAGTGGCACTAGAGAGATAGATCTTGATTACTAAAAACAAGTTCGCAAGTAAAATGAAGTCTTTAATGGACAAATAAAGACTTAGAACACTTGTACAATCCTATCTTTGACATGGGAGTGCCAGTCTAGTACCATGGGATGGTAAGAGCTTAAGATTATAGGCACATCAGTGGAACTGATATGCTCGAACACGACTCGTATCGGTTCTGTCACATAGGTTTTCACTCTGTGACTGTCAATGATAGAACTGATTATGCGTAATAGGTGTAAGTGAACCTTTGACCTGAAACATCATGCTGAAGATGCATTTGTGACATCAAGTATTTCATTAGAGTAGTTAGACCCAATTTACCCGTTGGTGGGGTCGACCTCGAAATGCGGCTTGGTGGTCAAATGGTAGTCTTAGCTGATATCCAAATGGAATTTGTTCTCTCATAAGTGAGTGAGAAAGTACCCTATGTGATTATAGATAAATAGAGATCAAAGTCTTTGGCAAAAGCAAAAGGAGACGATTGTGCTAGGCACTAAATCGATCTCAATGACCTCGTATTATTATAATTAATACATATGGTCAAGTCCAGTGAGTTTGACATAGCCATGACTCTCACTTGACTTGGGTATACGAACAAAGGGTTTATTCTTATACGGTATTTACGATTAGAAGGTTGTGGAAATGATCCAATCATTCGATTTCGTTTGGGCTACGAAGTGGGCCACGTGACTGGCTAAGTGTTACCCACTTCCTTTGGTTTTCTCTCATTGCCAAAAGAAACAAACCTAAAGAGTTGCGCTAAAGGATTGATAAAGAAAAATGAAAAAGGAGTTTCTATTTTTCTTCTGGGAGTTTTAATTTATTAGATAAATTAAATATTAATTATTCATTTGATGAAATAATTAATTATAAGGGTAGGATTAATTATTAATTAATTTTCTATGGAAATATATTAATGAATTAATTTATCTTATTAATTTGATTATTTAATTAATTTATTTATTTATTGCATATAATAAATTATTAATTGAATAAGAAATTAATTAAAACAAAACAATTTCCGGACTTAAAGAAGGCGTCCATTTAGGTCATATTGGGCGTCCAAGGTGATGCCCAATTTACTAGGACTCTTTTGTTTTGTCTTGTTCAATAAGTCATGTGGTATATAAGGATTCTTTGACCTAGAACAAGTGTATGACTTTCATAACTTTCCTAGAAAGAAAGAAGAAAAATCCTCCTCCCTGTCTCTAATACTAGCCGTGACCCCCTTAGAGAAGTTAGTGGGAACTTTTCGTCAATCAATCCGTGCGTGATAATTTAGAGACAGCGTAAGTTCGGATCAAATTCAAGAAATTAGAAGAATTAAAGATTATACGTGAATTGAAGAAATCAAGAATTCATCAATTCAAGTTTCAAGTGAAGAATAAGATTTTTCAACCACTTCGCTTCAACGGGTAAGTATTTGTTCGTTAAGCGGAATTGTCAATTTGAATATACGATCATTGAAATCAAAGTTTGGGTTTGTAAATTAAAATTTTGAAATCCTTCCGCTGCGTTTATATGATTTTTCGCGAAACCCAACATAAACATCCTGAATTGCACTTCAATTTCACTCTTTAACCCAGCCAAAAAACAGCTCACAACATAAGGTTCATTTTGGTCAACATTGTTTCAAAGTTCATCAAATTTATCCAAATACTCCCTAACAGATCCAGTCTGTCTCAAATCCATTAGCTCTGACATAGGATCTTCAAACAACAATGATCCAAACCTATCAAGTAAAGCAGTAACATACTCACCCCAATTAGGCATATCTCTATCAATCCGTGTGCACATAAAGACCTGATGCCACTGTAGTGCTTTGCCTTCTAAGTATACAACTGCCAATCGAACTCTGGTCTCCGCTGGAGTTTCATCAACCTCGAAAAACTGTTTAGCCCTAAACAACTTACCACGCGAATCATCGATATTAAAATGAAGAAATTCACTTTCGAAAGTTTTGTAGGGAGTTGATAACCATGCAAAGGCGTCCCCATTCCTATACCCATGGGCGAATGACCTTCATTTTCCATTGCTTCCGCTGAATCAACAAGATTCTGATTTGTTGCCATTGCGGCCATTAAATTCCGAATATCTTTGAACATTTTGTCCAATTTCAACTCATTCACTGCTATTTGCTTGCGAATCGCATCCAATTCTTTCCGATTATCCAAACTACGAAGTCCTTCTTGCATGGCAATCGTAACCAAGGATCGAGTGACAGCCTATGATGCACGAACACTGATACAGCGACACGGACATGACACGACATGGGCACGTGGCACGACATTTTCCAAAAAATTAGATTACGACACGGCTCAGACACAAATGTCAAATATACGTATATAACATAAATTAGATATTGATTTTAATTTCAATATAATTTGTTAGAGAAATAAATCTATGAAAATGTTGTTTACATTTTTATTGTTAAATTTGTATTTTTCTTACTGCTTTGTAAATCTCTATGGCTATGTTTGGATATGTTTCCAAACCCAATTTGGTCCAAGATTTTGGCTCAATTGTGTTTGGTTAACACAATTTTGGGCCTAAAATATGTTACTTTTTTGGTAAAAAAAAAGACACAATAATTATTTATTTAAAAATCACAACCCAAGTATTGTCCCCATCATTAACTAATTATTAACAGACAAAAGCTTTATGATTTGAGTGCCACAGTAATTTTTGTTCCCTCTTGAAACAAAACCAAACACAATCTCACCAAAAAAAAATCCCAAAAAACAAACTCCCAAAATAAAATCAAACACAATCTTTTCAAATATTCACATGTTCCCATAAATTTCTCACCAATAATTCTCACCAAAATACCATCCCAAAACATAACCAAACATAGCCTATATGATTGAAAAAATTCAAGTACTTATCAACAATCAGTCAATAATAAATGCAAAATAAAAATATAAACAGCCACAAATTATAAAGCAGTTACAAATACAATCAAAGTATCAAGTATCAAATACTCAAGAATTAGAATTAGGATTTTTGAAGTATTTCTATTTACAATTGGAACACCAAACTTTTTAATTTTTTAGGAAAACTGTCAACCGTGTCATCACCGTGTCGGACACACATTTGGTCGTGTTCGACACGGTGTCCGAATTGCTTTTTTTATCTTTTAACCATGGACACATATTAGTCATGTCCGACACATGAAGAAGGCATGTCGTGTCCGACACGCGCTCGACACCGCCCACGGATAATTTTTGGAGTGTCGTGCTTTATAAGTGACAGCTAATACCACTTGATACACGCTAATACAATCAATGGGAGATGAACACAGAATATATCAGGGAATCGAAGACTAAAGAATCAATTCCGGAATAGCTTCAAATTAACTTTCAATCCAGAGAGAAATAGAAGAGGCAGAAGAAAATCCAATTTGACCAATACTCAATCGATGCCTATTCTAACAACAGATTTGGGTTTTATACTGATTATAACTGAAACGAGCTAACAAACTAGAGGTGGCAGTTAGTAAGTTCTAACTAACTGCCTTATTGATGTATTAAGCTAGAGCGTTTCTTCCTTTTGCGTTTTATCATTTAGTTGAATCGCGTTTCTTTGCGCGTGAAGTTGCTTTGTTGTCTTCTTTTTGCGTTTTATCCTCCTTATTTGTAAGCGCTGATGCTTCCTTTTTGTCTTCTTGAACTTGTACAGGTTTGGGCCATATCAAAATTTGAGCAATGGAACCCTCCCTTTCCTGACTTACATGCACATCACTATTTTTCATCAGGTACTCGTATTCTTATTGGCATCATCAGATATTAAACCTTAATTTTCGCCTCTAATTGGTTGTTTACTTAACTCATCCACATTTTTCCGTTGAAGATGCAATTGGCTTCCCTATTGTGCTGAATTTTGGCTGGAAGTTCTAACTTGTGCCAATTCTCCTTCCCGATCATGATTAATGTCTACCACTATACAATCATCCTCGCAGATCGTCTTCAATGATGCACAATGTGCCACTCTTGATTTGGAATTCTCTTGTTCTCATCAAATGTTACTTGATGAAAACAGTCATTAAGTTAATAGGACTTCGTCAGAAACCATGTCCTAAACCAATCGGGAGATTAGATGGAGGGATAATACTTTATGAGACAATTGTATTTGAAAAGTTTTACCAAAAAATATTTATTTCTAAGTCTTCACAAAGAATTGACTAGACATCGACTGTGAATGATAGGTCCCTTGTTTGATATTAAGATCAAGTCAAGGCTCGATTAAAAATACTTTTGAGTATTATTAATCTGGCTATTTGATAGTATATTGAATGGCTATACACAACTGTTATAGGCTTATGCGTAGTTACGGTAACATGATAAGTATAATCTTTAATACTCTATCATGTTACCAAAATTATACATAAGCCGATAACCCTCTTAGGATGGGAAAATGACATAAAGTAGGCAGATGGATGCCTGCATTCCGTCTCCAACAGATCTTCCACAGTTGGATACACAAAACTATGAAGACCGAAAAGGATTACTATCGAAAAAGAATTTACCATTTCATTGCAAAGCAAAACCACTTTTTTTTTTGATAGAAAAAAAGCAAAACCACTTTTGTCCACACAACACACATCAATAATCTCTAAATCAGGATCAATTGAAGAACACGGGCAAAATCAGCCGAGTTAAAACAGCTATAACAAAAAACAACCCTTTAACCCAGTTTTGTGTGATGTGAAGTTAAAGACTAAGCTGAAGTTGTGTGAAAAGATATTAAACGACCCAGACGCTGAGTATTTCGAGTGAACTAATGAGCTAGAGGAACAAGGTCGTTAGATCACGGCGATCAACTATTGTTTACTGAGGATATTCTTTTCGTGTGTGAATATTTAGGATCCATTATTGGATTCCTCCAAAATGTGGAGAAGGACGTATCCACAAGCCTTATAAGGCATTGTATTCGTTGATGCATTCACAACTTTATTTTTATTGTTTACCCTTATCACTACACTTGTTTCATCACTTGAGGCTCAAGCTTGAGCAACTGTGAAACCCCTGACTTTGTCGAATCTAAAACTTCTAGAACCTCTACTATTATACCATTAACTTTAGAAAACAGCTGTGAACTTGAGCATAATCTGTCCAAGTGACCTCTTTTTGGTAGCTAAGTAATTTATTTTAGTTCCTCTAGACTAATTTGAAAAACAATTCTGAAAGTTTTGACAGGCAAAAAAAATGTTGGGCAAAAATTCTTAAGAGACAATTGGACCCCTTCTCTTTTTAGAGGCCTTGTGCCACTTGAGGCCAACAGTCTTCAAAACCCATTTAATAATGTGAGTTCATCAAATTGTAAACCACCCAGCAACTATTGCTCCAAAATAGAAGAATATGCATTGACTAATGAGAAATTGAATAGGTGTAAAGGGTCCTACCTAATCTCCCACAGTGTAACTAGAGACAACATACTGCAACTCAACATCTAAACATAAGAGAGATGGACACAACGCCGAGCATTCATTGAATTCCATCGACTAACCTAAATTCTGCAGAATATGTTATGGAGTAATTAATATGTAAGCATATTACGTACAGCAAAACGCGCATGGGAGCAAAGATAAATCTTAAAGCTTAATTGTTAGTTTACATGCCAACCTCTCCGGCTTTTATATATGGAGGCTTTTAACTAATTATAGAGAACAAAAATCTATACAAATTTGAAAACAAGAGAGAAATATATCACCAACACACATGCAAAATATATGTACAAAATGGCACTCCTAACCAGAGATTCCAGCTGGATGACCAATGTTATGTATTACCTACTGCTGTGGATGTAGATTGCCAATCCTTTTGAGATGCATCACTGAAAGTGAGACAAAACCTTGTCGAAAAGAATATGCACTTTGGAATGAATAGGGATTAAACCACCAATTCTCTCCAGTGGTCCTCACACGTACATCCCAAAAACTGCAAATGAAAAGATCAAAGCCCATAGTAAGGAAAGGAGCAAGAATCATGTAAACATGCAGGAAGAATAAAACCCACTCGTACCATTATTTACTAATTCAGATTACATAGACACCCCATGTGTACCCTAATCATGAAATACCCCTTGAGATTTTGAGAACTTGGCATAACTTCCTCAGTAATAGATATTACATACCATCCCTTGTCAGTAAAAAGCATATTCAATTTCACATCTTATTTCTCGAGTTATCAGGATCTGACACAAATGTCTGGGTAAATTACCCAATAAGTGAGAAAGGTAATTATCCAATAAGTGAGGGGAGTGCATGTAATTATCCATATTTACTATTGTATCTAAATAATTAAAGAATAAATACATCTGCAGTTAGAGAGTATACAGAAGAAGCATATGAAGTCATTTTGAACCAAAAAACTCTTACAATATGCAACTAGAAGAGCTTTAAGGAACATGCCTATATCATCAATGAGGAACAACAGTCAATCATGAAAACTCACAAGATTACACTGAAAAAGTGGGTAGACATGAGTACCTGAAGATCGATTAAAAACCAGATCTTTGAACATATTTCAGCACAAAGATGTCATTTCATAATCTTCAGGCAAATGCAAAGCTTTAATTCATTACAGGTGGGCTTCCTTGGCATTTCTTTGAGTAGATAGAATGTCTCTTGCACCATCTCCACGAATGTAATAGAATCTCTTGAAGCAAATACAGCAGAGAGTATCCAGCCGAGAACAATTTCAAGAATAATCTCCACATTCCAATTGGCTTAATAAAACTAAAGCTGCTTCGAATTCATTCGAGCATGATAAAAGAGAGCATCTTTTCAGCTATTTCTATTTAGGAACTTTAGCTTGGATTGTATTACTTGGTCTACGTACCCAAACTGATAACGTTCAAGATACCAAGAATTGCCACCATAATTAGACATTGATCATCAGGATAATGAACAATAAATTCTATAATCAGACTAGTCAAGAAAAAAAAACAAAGCTATTCGTTTGACAGTTGAAGCAAGCCACGCATCTGCAGGTACGGATTTTCCAATAGCTTTTCGTTGTTGCTCTGTAAAGAAAAGCAGAAACTATCTTAAGCACTAGTACCAAAAATCATGACTACAATAAAAGAAAGAATAATTCCCATAGCTCTATACAGGATTCACCAAAATATGATCCGTGTGACAAACATATAACAAGCCAAGATGAGAGATTAAGCACATAAAAAGAACCCAGAGAAAAGGAAAGAAGATAATCCTCAAAGGCATACATCAAAACCATTTCTTTCAAGGAAAGTAGGAAATAAACTATACTTTTAAATGCATCGCAATATTATAAAGCCTCCTATTATATTTTCGTATATATTCCTGCTCGCAAGGGCCACGAAAGTGAGTAGGATCCTGTGTTTAAAAACTTGGAACGTGGACTAGACTAGAGGCATACCCTCTCTAGTAAATTCGATAAATTAACTGACTAACTTACCGAGTCAAGACTCAAAAAACTTTGTTGTTTTGCACCAGTAACATATTAAATTCTAGTGTGGGAGCATAACCAATAAGAACCTGTATTTTGTTTCTGTTAGCAACAAAGTACAACAAGATAAAGATACATGTGTCTTCCTAGACTGTGAAACATAGCTTAAGGCAACCTCATCCAAGGTAAAAAAAAAAAAAGAACAGTAAACATGTTTTGAATTGTTCTCCATTAGGAATTGATTTGCTTATTTCATATGAAGATTAGAATGTGACAAGAAAATGGAGTAAAACTTGCAGAACAATGTGGTCGGTAGTAAAAAAAAATTGGTTGATCAATATTACAGCCAACTTAGCACAAGCTTTCGAAAAACTCTTCGAGTGCATTCAGCGAAAGCAGCTAGATAAGTGTGATATGGGATCTCAAATTACTGCTCAACCAAGGTAGCCATGTAAAATTGAGTTTCAGAAGAATCATATGACCTAACGAGACTGTAAACAAAAATATGCAACATCATGATATGTAATCTGCTCTATCTATTTAGAACTCAGCCCAAGTCGTCACATTGGACGACAAAAGAGGCGATATATAGAATCTCCTGTTCATGATGTTGTGTTAGTGGTAACTAAAACCAAAAAGACTATTTAGTGGCTAAAAACAAAAATAGCCTTCCCAAAAAGCCATATGTCTTGTCAGATCAAACATTAACCAAGAATGCACCTGCTGAGCTCTGGAAACAAGACTATGAAGCATGCGTTGGTAGCTTTCCGGTTCCTCCGTCATCATTCTCTGCCACATATAATATTTTATAATAAGTTTAATATTTTCAGATTCACACAGGAGATCAAATAATACTTGCCTTCAATAGAAAGGTTGATGAGTAATAGGCCACTCTAGCGTCTGTATCATCCAGCAATTCCCTGCCAGATAGATATGCATATATCTCTATTTGGAAAATCAATTATAAAATAAGCACCTTGGCTTGAACAATAATGAGTTAAGCTGAAAAGAGGGAGAGTACCTGAAGAATTCTTCTCCACCAACCTCAATGAAAGCAGCAGGGTCAGCTGTGCATTTACCAATCAAAAGTAAGAGAAGAGTTGCCCTTATATCTGAGGTGCCACCAGGGAGATTACCTCTTCCTTTGCTACCTACAGAGACGCCCAATGCAATATTATCTGTTGCAGCAGCTGCAAGCTGGATCAGAGGCCAATAAAATAAGGCAGCAGGAACACGAGCAACCAATTGCATGGGGACAATGGCTTGTCCATTAAGAAGCAGCGCCGCCATGGACGCAGTTGGGGTATATACATTTTTCCCGTTCGGATCTCCAATCAAATCTCCCCGACCAATCTTATCTAAATGTCCCGCTTCATCAACCTTACTCTTCCTTTCTGAATCTTTAACTTGCTTCATATCTTCCATGTGCGCAACTTTCAAGCACAATTGAGACAATAGAATATCACACATCTGCTCATGCACATCCAAAGAAATATCAGTAAGAGTATACACGACTACTAAACAATTCTACAGGGTAATGTTCACACTCGCGCACATATGCACTCAAAATATATGTAACAGACAATCAATTAAAAGTATATATTAAGATCTCCAGTTTAAAAGCAAATCCATGTAAGGATGCACCATTAAGCAATATAAGTTTATTTATATCCCTTCACATGAAAATTCTAGCTTTGACAACAGATTGTTACAGAATTTCACAAATAATGTTCAAAATAATTACCTTTAAAATATTCATCCGATCAGTTTCATTTATTTGAGCCATCAAAGATAAGGCACAGCTCATGATATCTATCACTGCATTCGCTTTCTCAAGACGACTCTTGTCATGTATACGTGTTGCAGATTGATTGCGCATTACATGTTGGACTTCATTTTCATCTAGCAAACATTTGCACCTCATGAGCAGTCTCTCCAGAACGAACAGAAATCCCCATCTGATGAAGCTATTTTTCGACTTTAAAAGCCCACACATAAGCCAAATTGGTAAAGGAACATCCATAGAAGCTGAATAATCATTAACACCAACAAGGGAAATTTTCTGCTCCAAGCTTTTAATGCTCGACCAAAGACTCAGATCCGCATCCCCACTGATTTCTGCAATCAGCAGCTCTCCCAACCACAAGTACCCGTTGTGACGGTATGCATTTCGTTCAGAATGAAGAAGAGAATGTAACGTGGTCCAAGAGAGCTTTGCGTTCATAGCAGCAACATTTCCAAGAACTCCACTAATGCTTTCAATAGATTTGGATAATTTTGTGATCTGGACCATCTGGGTAAACTCAATGTCTAAATGAGTAAATGATCCTATGAGTGTGTCAAACTTCTCTACTATCTTCTCTAATAGCTGCACGAGGTAAATATTCAATTAAATGATCTATTTCTACCAGAATTCCCTATCATTTGAACAACATTCCATATCACCTCTATAAAAAATTACATAGGGAGGAAATCATCAGGACACTTAACCAATAATGCGGGGACAAGGTTCTATAAGAAAGATGCAGAAGTAAAACCATTAGAAAGAAAAATTGTAGAGAGCATAACTTTTCTTTTAAAAAAATAAGGGAAAATTACTAAAACCCCCCCTAAAATAAAATTTTATATCTAAAAAACCCATTAAATATTTTTCAATCTAAAAAACCCCCTCCACCAATCTTTCATTCGAAAAAACCCAAAAGTTATGATTAAAAACTTTTTGAACTAAATTACCCTTGATGCCTTAAGTTAAGAATTGTCAATCAATTTTTTTCTTTCAAAACCTTTTCGTTTTGGAATCTTCAGATTAATAAATTGTATAAAGACAAATTTTATTATTAATATTAAATATTTTATAATATGGGAAGAATGATGTCTTAGATGTATAATATGGAATTTTGACAGGTCGAAGCCACAAGAGACAAACTGCAAGTATGCAAGTACCAACAACATAGCAATGTGCTGCAATCTGGCCGAATAGGTAAGCAACTGATGAGATCACAGCAAATCAGAATATAGTCAAGCTGCAACCTCTAAAGATCACAGCAATCGAATCTGACTTTTGGGTGGTAAAAGTGCTGAGACATCATTAACATTTAACAGTATTCATTAAGATCAGAAAAGTTTTACATCTTTCTAAGGTGTGGGGGTGAGGAAATCACTCCCCATAAAAAATTTGCCTTCCGGACAATGTCTATCAATCCCCATGAAGGAAGAAAAGAGAACCCCATAAAGGAAGAAAAAGAGAAGAGAACACATAATCACACACGACAGAAGTGAGAATCAATGAAATATGAAAGACAAGAGAAGCGAGAGAAAGAAGGTGAAACATAATTGCTGCAATAAATTCGTCAGGATTACATAACCATTTGCACAGATAGGCTTCAGTCCTTCCCATCATCGACATCTCATATTATTGTATCAAGTAGGATGAAGAAGATTTCTTAGACCAATGTCAGAAGCGACCTTCAGTCCTTTACAAGTAATGGCAAGTGTACGTAGGCGAATTTGTAATATTTTCTTCCCATAAACTGTAACTATCTGAACAGTTATGCACAACCAAAATATTGTTTCCAAACGGAACATATTGTTGTTTTACTTTTTCTTTTCGGTCGGATTGTAGTTACTTCCACGGTGATCCAGTAGAATTATAGCAAATTTGTAATCCTTTCATCCAACTATACGAGAAACTATCTGAACATATCAAAATAATGTTTCCAAACTAACCATATTCTCCTTTTTTTTCCTGTTCTTTTTTGTTTGATTATTCTCTACTACCTGTGATAAAATTACTATAAGGATCCTCCAAAAAGAAGATGTTCAACTTGTCAAATGCACAACTAAAATGCCGATAAAAGGAAATACATGCTTTCACTGATCAGTATCTTCCACATATAAAACCCAATCTAAATATAACCAAACCTAGTATTTGATCATTTAATCCTGCAGAAAAGATTAAAGATCTTGAAATTTACCATTAAAAGTCGATCATTATTAGGATATGTGGACAATGATGTCGAAATCGATCTTCTCAATAGTTCCACAATGCCTTCAACACCCAACTTCACAGAAATATGCAGCGCTTCAGGTGCATCTGCAAGCACGAGCAAGGTAGCAATAGGCCGAACTTCATCATCACTATACTCAGAAACTCCAGCAGCTATACATGTCTCATTTATTTTGTGCAATACATAGTCAAAGAGCACCAGATACAGATTTCTTCTCTCTTCCCTCGAGTTAGAAAGCACCAACTGCATTTGCAAAACAAAATGTGCAATTTTTTAACAATATCCAGAGTGTATTTTGAGCCAAAAAAAATCATCTTAGAATAGCATTGCATTTATATAAGATTCCATCTGCAATCGCACCCCTTTGCCACCCTAAGGAGCTCAAACATTGCACAAGGAAATTAACAAGCTCGGCTGAGCGAAGTATAGTGGAGTAATGATTTATGGCCTTCCCCAAACACATTCTCAAAAGGACTACTGAAAAAGCATGCTTATCTAGTGAATAAATAAAATTTACTCATTCAAACTTCGTGCCATTTTCTTGTTCGGAAATATCAGTTACACCATCATGTTACAAGAAAGCTTTAGGTGAAGAGATGATCACTTTTTAACAAACCTCCCTTCAGAAAATGAGGAACACAAGGAAGACTAGTGACTTCAAAATCATAAATTATAAATACTGAACAAACACAGCTACTCAGCCAAACTTAGAGGATAACAAAATATGAGAGACTTCCGAAGAAAACTTTATAGCATTAAAAAATATGCATCTGACTTTTGCAAGCACATGCTAAGGGTAGACTTTTCCAGATAATGTAGCCAAAATATCACACACAGCTAAAAGACCTTTGGTGAAGGATGAGAAAGTTCAGCTAATTCTGCAAGGGAAAGTTATGCTAACTGAAAACAAAACCCCTTATAGTTTCTACACAAAATGGGCTAGATCTTCCTTATAAGCACAATCTAGCTTATAGGAACTGTTAGATCAATACCTCCACAAATATAAAGTCAATTCCTCCAATCAGATCAACCTGCTTAACAAGAAATGAAGGGATTGCTGAAACAACTTTATCAGATCCCTCAGTCACTTGATAAAACATATTAGCCATCATGCAGATGAGTTTGCAATGAACTATTTCTGCCCAAGAGTTTCTTCTACTAATCTCCATGAGTACCTTAATAACCTGTGAACAAAGAATAAAGCAACGATGAATGTTCCGAAACAAGACATTTAAAAAAAAAGCAAGAACTATTTATTTGCATGCAAAAAGTTGTATTGGAAAACAAGTACTGCTTAGAATTGGATATACAATCCTCTCGTACAGTTAATTACTTCGGAAGATAACATATGAACGATGAAAAGACGTTGTTAAGTTGTCATGTGGTATTTCGACCGAGTGACAATGGACTAGCAAATAATGTATATCCCAGTTATATTGCTAAAGTTGGTATCGTATAGAGAAACAAAAAGGACTATTTCGTAGAATATAGTGAACAAAAAATCTCATACATTAGTGCAATTTGAATGTTTTATTAATATCTTCAAATCTAATGATAAATGTTATGCGAATTAAGAATCTATAAAACATCCACTTGCATACATGTACACAAAGGTTGGTTAAGTATGGGGCACCAGGCGGTGTTTGCCACCCACAGACCCCAACGAACCTGCAGATTATACTTGAGACTTGATTTAGCCAAAAAGCTTCACTTTGCTTTTGCTGTGTTTTCTTCAAGGCGGTCACCATTTGCAATTATTTACTTCCTTCTCCCTCTCATGTTCTTGTGTATCAATATTCAATAGCCTCGTGCAACAATGTTTTGCTTAACCCCTCCCTCCCAGGTTCTCTTCTCACATGCATGTCTTAAGATGTGCATAGAGCTTATAAGATGTTGTATCCTACCTAAAAACTAATGTGTTTGGATAAAATAAAATTATGGAGTGTATAAGATGTTAGTAATGGCAATAATGTAATCAGATAGTCTTAAGATCTTAACAAACAAGTTAAGATATTCCTTTTGACTACTTTGGGAGCTTATAAGATTTATTCTAAAAACTTTACCACACACTTTGTGACATCTTATCGGGTGAGCAAGAGCTGCCTCATCGCAGTACTTAGGGCTCATTTGGTATGGGGGTATAAGGCTTGATATGGGTCATTATCAAGCCTCTTTCCATGTTTGGCACGGATGACAAATTTGGGTGATTGAACCACGGCCCGGTCTTAATCAAGCGGGCCGATGGTTTATGGATCAGGGGTAGGGAGGCCTGATCCACTTCCATGGTCCATGGTTCAAATTGCAAAATACTAAAATGCCCCTCATATACATTATATTTTCTACAAGCCTTTCTCTCTCTTCCCCATTTCATCTTCTGCTCCATTTTTGAAGTAGACAAAGACTCCATGTTTGAAAATTTGAGGTAATCCATTTTCGTCTCTTCACTTTTATTTTTTGAGCTTGTATCAACAAATCCATTATACGAAAAAAAATTCCTTTCAATATTTGTCGATATGTAATTATTGGTATCTCTTTGTTATCCAAAACCCTACCTTGGGAGTTCACTAATAATTTCACTCGATTTAACGCAGCTAAAGATGGTGGTGGTCTACTCCACCTCCGTTCAGGTCGTCGCCCCCAAATTTCCGAGTAAGGTAAAAAAAAAAATTATTGCATTTATTTCGAACTCACTTGCTGCAATTTATTTTGAAGGTATAACTTAGATTACGAATATTGGACGCCTTGCTCTACGAGATGAAATTGTTTGAAGAGAAAGAAATAGTATTGGCAAGTTGCTGCTCGTGTCGACGTGAAATGGAGGAGATATTTGGCTGCTTCCTTTGTGTTTCTTCAATTCTCTTCTTTTAGGATTTGGGCCAATCTAGCAGTTTGAAAAAGGTGGGGTAATTAAGGAATTGCAATTAAAATCTATGGCTATTTTCGACTTTCACAAGGCAGTCAACCAAAAAAGTTGACCAAATTCAAAATAATCAAGCTTAGATGAACAGTACAATCACTCCATACCAAACGTGAGATAAATAATAGGATTGATCCATTGTCCAACTAATCCCTTTTAACCCCTTTATCAACCATAATCCCGGTACCCCCAACCAAATTAGCCCTTATGGGCTAACAGGTCACGGGTTGGCGAATTCTGTAATGATTCTATCTTGATCATGCTCAATTATCTTGTTTGACAAAAGGTAGATGTACGACCTCTAGAAAGGGCCTTTTTCCCACTTCTTTTAGAAAGATTCTTAATCAAATTTCGTCGCTCTTGGGTTGAATTCTAAGGGTCAACAACATGTTCGAAAATTGACCTTTTAGGTCGGTGATTAGGGCCAACCGAAGGTTTACCTGCAGCTTATGTCCATCTAATCTTGATTTGCTGCACTCTCTTCAACCACTCCTGTGGTAGGAACATTTTCTTTTCCTCGAACAGGAGAACAGTCAAACATCTAATAGGTTTTAAGGAGCCTATCACCCAAGCACCTCTTAGAAAATGCATATCCTGAAACTAGTACATGTGCCTATCGCATATACCATGTGGAAGTGCTTTTATCTATGGTCATTCTTCGATCCGGTTCAACAACACCCTTATATGGGCCACAAACTGGTCAATATAAGTTATATCGATCATGAACTTTCATATTTTGTTATCTGCTACTCAAACTTAGGTAACCCAACCAGCATCATGATTTAGACATTAGTATCATGGTTACTAAAAATAGTGAAGATTTCAGAAAAAGGATAGAAACAGTAACACGGTCCTGTCCTTTTCCATTTCCAGCTGCCAAATTACAACCTTCGTCTTTTACTTCCTGCCAGATGTTTACCTGAATGTTAAAATAGGAGGCCTGTTCCTGTTAGCTGGAATTTAGTTTTCTTTGCTTTATGTCTTAGTGATTCCCAAATTGCATCCATCCCATTCATAATTGTATGCCAGTTCATGTTAAATGTACTTGTGTCTCTGCACTAACTAGAAGCAATGTTTTAGGTAGATCATTCTCTATCAATAAGGACTGCCGTTCCACATGTTTAAAATTGAATTGAATGTGAAACTATTTGCTTCGCAACTAGCAGATGATAAACAAAAGCCAGGTTGTAGAATACTCACTCTAATATCAAGACCTATTAATCTGTTTCTCCGTATTTTGCCTCTATCGCAGACGAAGTACAATAAACAGCTTAAGGAAGAAGCCCAGACAGCTTCCTCTTTCTCTTCTATCTGTAACATAGTCAGGTAGTATACAGGAGCTCAGGTATAAGAAAATGAAATATAAATTTATAGACATCAATCATTGAAATAAAAAAGAGTATTGAAGGTTCGCCCTAACCAAGCCAACAAAAATAAACTGTAAGTGGACATAGCACAAAGTTAGTTTCATAAAATGGAATGTGTTACATTACTATGGCAATAAATTCGAATTTTGAATTCATTGTAAGAGTGCACGAACACACACTAGAAAGAGCAATAAAAGCTGAAGCAAAATCCACTATGGGATCAAACAATTAATCATCGATATTATAAATCAAATAAAATTTGATAATATCCACAAATTTGATATAATAGTATCATGATGTGATTCTATTATGATATGTATCATTCCACTGTGATAGGATTAGAGTTAAAATGCGAGTTTATACACATACTTATTTCACCTATATAAATAGATGGTCATTGTAATGTATGGTTCACCATTTTAGGCAGAAGCAAAAACATGTGAGCATAATTAAAAGATAATTATAGTTGAACTAACTCTCAATGCAGTTAATAACTACAGCTTCATATCTTGTACTTCTATCATTTTCACTTATATGTAAGAAAAAGAAACGTTGTATGCATTTTATTCTCAGGAAATGTATGCATTTTATTCTCAGGAAATATATGCTATTTTTCCTATTCTTCTCAAACCAATGTCAGATATGTGCAGCCAAATCTGCTGCTGTACTGAGCAAATTTAGAAATTCCAAAAAGTGCCAAAAAAATTACCCAAAAAGATTACGAAGATACATTTACAAAGTCAATATATCTCGTTAATTTTCCATAAACAAGACAAAATGCAACTTTGGAGCTCTCCTCCTTAAAAATATTTGGCCACTAAAGTTCAATCATATGTCACAGGTAGGTAGCTAGCCTAAGCTATCAGGCGTACAGTAGGTTGTCTAAAAGGAATATGGCACTCTTACTATAGTGAGAGGTCCAATCATATTCACAAGTTCATGCATATTTCAAACAAGTAGAACCAGCAGATCTTTTTAGATTCTTGGTATTTTAACAATATTTATACCTAAAATTCATTGTGGAATTCATAAATTGAAGTGTTTTGAGTTCCTAATAACTGATATCTTGGTCCATATTTGATTGTTCTTACTTGCTTTCCGGAAATGCACTCTGATGATGTTATAATTACCAATTTACCAGCCAAAAATATAGTTATTTCAAGTGCATGCATTTACTTTATTTTTGATTATTCAAGTGCATGATTTAAGAAACTGAAATTCTTAACAGTATTTTTGAAGATAACACTATAAAATGCAGGTGATTTCACTTGATGAACTCTCAGATAAACCCAGCGCCAACCTTAATTAGGAGTTCTAAATGCGGCCGGAGGAAATCCAGCTTTTTTAGAGTTCTAATAAACTGAATTACGATCATCAGTCTTTATGTTTTTATGGATGCCATCCTTTGTATCTGATATCAACAGACAGTACACATAGATCTCCCAACAACACCCCACACACCGCAAGCAACCAAAATGATAAACAACAAACATACACAGAAAGTCGGAAGCCCAATCAACAAAGTTGAAGAGAACAAAATATATATTCAAACACCATAAATCTTGAAATGTCATAGACAGGATATACCTGAACAAGATGAAGAAGAACCTCATAGAGAATGCCCAAAATCCAGCACTCAAACTTATCAATAGCTGAGGAGTTCCCTGTTTTCTTTAAATAGTCAGATTGTATCTTTTCATGTGTAGAAACTTGAGTTCCATTGTCAAAATATGCTTCCTGGGAATACTGTTCCTCAATTGTAGTGGAACCATCAGGTGCTGGAGGCTCCAATAAATGAGCATGCACTCCAAGGTTAATAATTAAATCAAAAGCTCGAGTCTTTGACATCACGTTAGGAGAATTTAGCATATCCTACAGCAATACATAAATAAGTTAGATTTAAACACGTTTAATATAACAACAAAAGTGAAGCAGGCAGCACCTCTAGCAAGGATAAAGCGAGAGGAGCAGCTGTTTCAGAATCCAAAACGTACCTGCAAAACAGGTACAAAATGATCAGCTAAAACTATCAGGTTGGACAGTTTCAGTTTATAGTACAGTATTTGGTTATTGCTATGCTGTTCCTAGAAGGAAGTTCAAAGAACACAGTTATAGAATGCAATGTAAGCCGGAAATCCAGATTGGCACCACAAAGGATTTATTGAAAAATACTTTTGAAGACAAAGTTGCAATAACTAATACAAGAGTATTCACATGCAAAGCTGTCTTATTGTAATCATTACCCCAGTCAAAACTATGCCTAATTACATGCCTTCACTCATGCTCACTCATAAGTATGCATGAATATATACTTGCAGTAGACAAAGTGCGATTGTGTGTCTGTTACCTTAAATTCATAAGATATAAATAAATGCATCAAACCATACATGTCAATTACAAGTTTGACAAGAACGCTGACAGCCACATCCATTGATGGTCTTCCACTGTGTCTTAATTTAGATGAGACTGTCGTTAGATGGGAATTGACAGAAGATGTCTCAGAGCAAACAGCGGCAATAACCTCATATACCTCCACAGGATTCAATCGCAATGGCTGTTGTTCACTGGCACAAATCAAAATATTCAGAGATAGAGAAGGATAGCAATTTAAACCAACTAAGCCAAACAAATCCGCGAAGCCATGGACGCATATGAATATAAGTTTCTTTTCAGGAATAAATAACCATTAAAGAAGCAGGTGCTAAATGTAATCATAAAATTTCACAAATACTGGGCAACGAACATGTCATTCGGCACACAAACATACCAATGACCGCAACGAAACTCACATAAGGAGACATAATCCCCGACAGTGATTGAAGATTAGTGACATCAGAAGAAACTTTTCATTCTTTACCTGTAGTGACGATACTGAAAAAGTGGTCTTGCACGTGGGCGAAAGGTGCTTAGAGGAGAATCTTCCCTGAGAAAATAGCAGCATCATTCTCAGAGCAGTAACAAAGTGTGACCAAGTTCAGATAGCATATTATCTACAAAACTATGACATTCAACAAAAGATGTCCACAAACATGATAAGACCTTATATAATAAACTTTAGTTCCACAGTGAGATGGATGAGTGTGCTCACTGAACCTGGTACAAAAAATGTAAAAGAACAGGAATTTGCCAAAACACAACAACATGCAAAGACGGGAAGCTCCAAACATTGTGATAGTTCTCTTGACTGTTTTTACAACACATGCAAAGTCATAAAGTGCAGGATCTCATTGTTGAAAGCATCCCCACAAGCCAAATCCGCAGGCGTGACTAGTACTCAATAGAAAATATTCGCTCTCCTACGCCATCATCAACAGCATATAGTTTCAATTTCCAGCGTACCAACTACATATATCAAAAGCCACGAGGGTCCTAGCGGTTCCCACAATATTTTTGATCCTTATCTGAATCTCTTCGTTACATACTATTTTTTTGGGGAAAGAGAAGTAGAACCTTAAACTCTAGAAAGTAGAACCCTCAATGGCTTATAGTTTCAATTTCCAACTCGCGCCCTTGGAAACAACATGTAATATCCACTGCATATATCAAAAGCCACGAGAGTCCTAGTGGTTCCCACAAGATTTTTGATACTTATTGAATATTTTCATTAAATACTTTTTGTTTTGGAAAATAAAAAAGAGTAGACCCTTAAACTCTAGAAATAACAGCTTGCAAGCCATCAGCCTAAAGGAATAAGCTCAGTTGAAATCCCCAAAGAAGATAGGAAGTGTAAAAAGAAAGGAAGAAACCAAGAAAAGGACTCACAAGGGAAGAGGATACCGGAAGACACCAAGCATACTTATGTTAAATAGATGGAGACAGGTTATAAAACACCTATAGCATCTTTCTATATTTGTGAACCCCTTTCAAGAAAAATTAACAAATCATGTTCTGATTCCTTCAACTAAAAACAAAAGGAGGTACTCAACAAAACCTTATGCCGTTCTCAGCAAGGTTCAGCTACATGAATCCTTTTCTCCTACTCTACTTTATCAAAAGTCACCTCTAAAGCTAAAGCATAAAAGATCAAAGCCTTTCTAATTCCTCATCCCGCGCTATGCAATAAATCTGAAGTGAAACTAAAAACCGAACAGGAAACTTTAATGATTTCTATACTAATACATCACACTTCATATGTGTGTTTTCGCTTGCACATCCATATCTATGTATGTGCATGTTGTGTCAGTGCACATAGGAGCCTTGTATGAAAACTTAAACAATCAGCAGCATGTGCCTTGCATTTATACCACAAGCACAAACTATTTCATTCATGAATCGTGAAACAAGAGTATTGACTTTCCGTTCCTTACGTAATGGTCTATCATAGCAATTTTAACCTCCAACATCCTTACATCTAAGACATATCTGTATATGATCTAAACCCAGTAACTTCTTGAAATCTGTAACAAACAATAGGTGTCGCAGTTTATAATTTTCTGAAGTTCGAGAATTAGAAGGCGAATTAATTAACATCAGACACCATAATCTCAAACATAGTATAACTCAAGTACCAAAAATCCTATAAAAAAGTTGCATCATATTTAAATTGAAATGTCACATCCCGCAAATACTCGTTCAATCATTGCTAGATAATAATACTAACATTACTTGGTGACAAGTTTGTTATACATATCAAACAGTTAGGAAAAATGTCATGCAGATTACATGCATCAAATGAGGAAACATAACCATAGAAAGATTTATACGGCAGTAAAAAGAAAAGGAAAAGAGAGACAATCAAAGCAAATTTCGAATAAGAAAAGAATTAAGCAAGAACGTGCCATATTTGATTAGCCCCTGGTTTGGAGCGTTTTAGCGCTGTTATTGCTCTCAAATGAGCAAAAGCTGAAGATGAATTGGTAACAGTAGTCAGCAATGAAGGCTGCAAGAGTTGATCAAGATAAGGCATGTCTGCACTCCCGAAAATTCTCCAAGCTTCACCCTTCATCTTGGCTTCCATGTCCCCGACAAGAAGAGCTGCTGCACCAACTTCTAGGAAATTATGAGATCGTATGTCTTGGAGGTTCAGAATGTGATCACTGTAAATGCGTACTTTCAGAAATTGGAAAAGCAAAAACAATTAAAGTGATTACTGAACAGAACAGCATCTTGAAATAGAAGAAAACCTTTTGGGCAAGAGAAGTGATGAATGTTGCTCCCCGCACCAGCGCCATCTGAAAACATCAAGAGCCATAAACTCTAAATCTCCAAGTTCATCAGTTTCTTCAGCAATTGGAGAATCAGAAACAGATGTAACAGATGTGTCCTTGCTGTCCAAAGGCTCATTGCCATTTGCAGGACTTAGTTGGGAGTTGAATGATCTGCTCAATAAAGATGACAGTGTAGGCAGTGATTGTCTTGATGCAGGTGCGGCTCCGGAAAAAGCTGCCGGTTGGAATGAACGCTTTGGGATATATTGTGCCACTAAAGAGCGCACATAATTTAAGGATTTTACAAGTGTTCCAGATGCAAAACTTGACACAGGCAAAGGATTTACATTTGGAGGAGGTACTGGAATCCCAGATTGCTGGCTTAAGGAACGTGACCATGGTGCCAATTTACGGTAAAGGCTCGCATCACACTCAGCAATTATACTTATGCAAAACCGGTCAATGTGCAGTAATGTCTCCTCACCGGGCTTATATCTGCCATAATAGAAGAGTAAATGAAATCATTAACCAAAGTACAGTCACAAGCAACCTTTCTAGAACCCTACTTTTATTGACCTAAAGATAGAAAACTTTCATTTATCGACCTCCTTCGACGTGCATCATGTTAACATTTTATTCTGTATATTATATGGGGCAATCACATCAAATGTAATGCTTAGTGGAATTTATACTCCTTTCTTCAAGGATTTGTAGGAAAGAGAAGTTACTATTGCTTGTGTGTGAGAGAGGGAGGGAGGGGGTGGAGAGAGAGTAAAGCAAATTAGGACAAGTCATATGCAAGACTTGGAATATTGCGGATTAATAATTGAAGAGCCCTTCAACTTCATTGTATATCCATCAACACAAGCCCTCACCCAAAAACCATGGAAAACAAGATTCATTTTAAAACAAATAAAGATACCGGTAACTATTTGCACGCATCATCTCCAGCATTATTATATCGTCTACCCAGGTTCCACCACAATCAATGCCCTACCTTTCTAAGATAATAATGCCAGCACCAATTTTTGTATCTACAGCAACATATTTTGGCACTTGCTTGTCGTTGCAATTACAGTCATGGTCGTATTTATCTCTGGGGAAGTTGAGTTTCCAAACATTTATCTCTGGGGAGGTTTAGTTTCCAATTCCATTCACAGTATAATATTCAACTATACTGCACCAAAATTCCTAAAAGCCAACCCGTGTAAATTTGGACACATGCCAGACCAAGGAATGTGTTTAATGCACTATGCCTGTATGGTAGGTTTTAGTGCAACGGAAGAAGTTGAACACTGGAAAAGAGAGAGTTTATGCTACATAAAGTGCAAGTATTGCATGAGATTGTGCATAAATTTCTAAAGCCAAATTTGGAAAAAAAAGATAAAGTCAGAAAATCACGATCTTATCGTGTTTTAGTAACATTTTTTGCACTTGCATTTTTCGTTTTTGCTTTTAGGATCACATGCATTAAACAATCGCACACATACATACATTTATTATGAATTTTATGTATTGATGTGTGTAAGTGTGTGAGAGTGTGTATGTGATAAAGATATATAGTGCATATTTTTGACATATGTACATGTGTGTATTTATGGTGCAACAATCATAGACATGCTGATTTCTGAATTTTGAAATATCACTTTTTCAATGATCTTTTGAATCTGCCTCTACAATGGGGGTAATAGTTGGCGTTCAAGCTATGAATCTGTATATTGAGGAAAAGAATGTAACACTGACTTTTTTTTTAATTAAATCTTTCTGCTCTCACACAGTCATTTCCTTCTCCAATCCTGTATTCTCCTGTTAAGACTTTACAGCAGAACTGAATAACGTCGGTTCTCGACAACCCGTTAGGCACAGATTAGATGCATTACTAAATCAAAATCATACAGTTGATTATAAATCATAAAAATTAAGTGATCCATGTTTGTTATAAATCACAGCGGACCGTGGTCAATTAGTGCTTGACCTCTAAATAGTAGAGGGGCTTTTTGAAGATGGAGCAAAAACCAGCAATTCTATGAGATTACCAATACAAATAAGGTTTGATACTGTTATGGCTAAGAGTGCACAGCCCGCCGTTGTAGCCCCCCTATTCATATATAATATACCTATTTTAAGGCTTGAAGAAGAAGTAAATGGAAGAGAGAGAGACAATATAGAGGATAAACATTTTGTTCAAGACGGCGCTTGAGCATGTACTTTGTACCACACCAGAGCTAATTATGACAACATGCAATTTTGCGTTTAAACTTATTGTAAATGCTAAAGCTAAATTGCTCCCGGTTGTCCAGTCCTTTGATAACCTGAACCAAAGAATGGGGCATTTAAAACCCTTCTTCACACTTCAAAATTTTTAATGTGAAGATAAGCATGAAAATCAGGCCAAGATGGTCAAATGACCCTAACCAAAGCATGGGGCATTTAAAACCCTTCTTGGCACTTCAAAATTTTTAATGAGAAGATAAGCATGAAAATCAGGCCAAGATGGTTCAATATGCATGCAAGCCAAGGCTTTGTCAACTTGATTTCCTAGATTGTAACTCATTATGTAGCCAAAATGTCTTATATTTGGCAAGTATCCAGGCTACGTCCATCAAGGAAACAAGGTTGAATACTATGTGCAAGATGGAGAATTAGAATCAAGAAATTGGTGACATAAAGGCGGGACACAACAAGCCAACATTTTACTAACAAGAACCAATCATTAGACGATCATATGATCTAGTCACTAGAATCTTTTAATAGTTATGGGCTTTGAGTTCACTTAAAACCATGTGCTTTATATTTACTCAAGTACCTGCCTTACACGTGCCTATATGGCTAACCTACTGTCAAATGGATGACATTTAGAAACCAGGTTTTGAGCACAGTGTTCTAATGACCAAGGATGGGAAGATAAACGCACCGGTTTTGAGTTTAGCAAGAAATCCTAGGATGTAACTACGATTTCGGTATTGTATGTGGAGAATGACAAATGAGTTGAACTCCACCAAATCTTGTATGCACGTTTAGTACCGTGATAACATTTATTTGTACAGATTCATAGCATACGAGCTGAAGAAAAATAAAAGCTAAAACCTCAAATTAGATTGGATGGTGTGAAAAACGGAAACAATGCTTACGTTTAAAAGATAAAAAAGTAAATAGTTAGTTTCCCGATATATATAAGTAGAAAACTTGAATGGACACTGAGTTTTTAATTTTCTAACTTTTAACTAAAAAAAACTTCTAACTTCACACGCATTGTTTTTTATTGTACTACCCTATAACAAAACCCCAATTCCCTCTGACCTCTATTCCAATTGCCTCTACCAACAATTATGAGTTGCATCTAGCTCTCCGCCCATCCTTTGTACTCCACCGCCGTCCGTCATCTCTTATTGTCTATTTCTCTAGAAACTATCTTGTTACTCCACCAACCTTGACAGTAGCACTACTCCTCTACTCCACCACTTATCATCTTCATTTCACCATCCCCACTCCCTTCGACACTCTTACCACAATAAGATTTCCAGCGGAAGAGAAGTGTAAGAAAATCTGGAATCTACAGATATGAATACAGCAAGGTTTCCTGTGAGATTGTAATAACATTTTATCCAAAATTAAACGTAGAAAAATAAATACATAACTGAGTGTGTAATAGCATCACGAACTTGCAATTAGTAGAAAGGTTTACAAGCATAGTTTCAGATGCACTTAAGTGGATTTAAGAGCTACTAATTGCCTATAAGTTTCCTCACCAGCTGTCAGCTACTGTATTACACGTAGTTGAAAACAAACAAGCGCCATTACTGGCAAATCGCGCATGCATTTGAAGTCCCACGAGAGTCTCTTGAAATCCAATGCTTTAATATACATTAAAATAATGACCTTTATTATCATAATTGCAAATACACAATCTCCCCTCTAAGAAATATACGTGCAATTGTGGTAAGAACCAGAAGATAGTAAGTCAGAAAGTAAAAAGAAATCAAAAGAGATACATTTTTCATGACTGACTCTACATGTCTAGTCATCTGATCACATCTGGATAATATAGTTGGATGGAGCTACTTCCAACAATTATCTTGGGGCACCATGTTTGAGAAGGGATTGGAACTCTTTCTTTACTTCCTCAAAACTATTGGAATCCCGGCTTTTCACGGTGTATATTAGTGAAAGCTGTATTAAGGATTACATAAATACCTTAAGCGATCCAACTCGGATAAGTATCAGAAATAAATTATAAATACCCGGTCATGCCCCAGAGGCGTTGCTTTGGATTTTCCATGCGGCACTGAAAGCTTATAATATCATTTATCTATATAGCCATGTAAATTATCATTCATTCATCAACTTTTAAATTTTATGGGTCTGAAATTACAATTGTCACATTTCAAATTTGTCTCAACTATGAAAGCAACTGTGTAATTCATGTTACTTAGCGTGCCATTATTTACAGATCATGCCGCGATATATTAAGATATGACTAATTTCCTGGCATGTTCAATATCATAAATGCTCAATTCTCGTACATAAATGCTAAAAGGGAAAGAGAATAATCGGATGATATGAAGAGATTACCTTAAAAGATATCGTTTTAGAAGAGCCACGCATCTTGCAACTACAGCAGGACTGTTATTCAAGGAGAGGTGTAAGTTTTACATTAATAAACGCTAAGAAACCAATGAAGAATCATTTATCAGGAAAGAAGGAATATTCAAAATGCACTCTATAAAATATATAAACAGAAAAAGTGAATAATAGAGGAAAATAATATTCACATGGTAGAAAAGCATAGTAGATGGCCTAATTAACCATTTCACAGCCATAGCGAAGATGCTAGAATAACAAGATTGACGCAATTACTAGTACCACATCACTAAGTATTACAGTACCTGCGTTCCCTCTCTGCAAGTGTGTGTTCTAAGATCATGCCATACGCAAAGTCAATTGTTGCTTGTGTTGCCAGGTAATCCTGCCATTCAAAAACGGATTATCATACAACACACCATCTTTCTCTCTTGCACCTATGTAGACATATCATCAAAAGATGAGATCTGAAAGTTTATATACTGAAATCACAACTATAATGAATTGAAGTCTGGTGAAGGACAATTTCATAATGAGATTTTATAAATCAGATTCCTGTACAAGGACAGTCTAGGTATCTTCAGGTTGTACTTTCATCAACAAACAAATGTTATCCCCATACGTTTAGTCAAAATATTCATAGCGGTATAATAGCACAACTGATTGGCTCTCACATATGTGAATGACATAAGCCCATTCCCCCAAAAAATTACTTGTTTAGAAAAGTTAAACCTTTTTCCATGTGTCATTTACAGTGACATAATATGTATAGCACCATTATCCTAAAGAATTAAATTTGAACACCTCTTAAGCTTTCTATATATCACTTGTGTATCAGCGGGGTAGGCCATCACAAGCCAGCTCACAGAAATGCCATGCCATGAAAAATAACAGAAAGAGTAACAGGGTAACTTGAGTAAAAAGTACGAGCCACAGTGAAAACTAAATCATAACATCATGATACTTAAAATTGCACCCCACAGAATCACTCTCCAACTCAATTCATCTGCTAAAGCCCAATTGTTTACGCAAAATCATGGAATGCAATATAAAGATTAAAAAACACCTACTTAATAGGCCAAAAGATTATTTAAAATTAGCAGCTCATAAATGAGACATCATATGCTAAGAGTTCAGAGGAAGATCTAAATAAAAGGGAAAAATTGAATAAAAGAATGGTGTAGTATCAAAACCCGTAACGTCCTGGAAGCTTCGAGGTGCGAAGGAGCTGCGGCGGACAAACAATCGGCGACAGCTCGGCGCAGCGGCTCCGGCGGTTTCTTTAAAGAGGAAGATCTCAGCCTGGATGCGGTGGCGCCGCCCAATTGCATCCTCGAGATCGCAGAGCTTCTCGATGGACTATAACTGGTCGACATCATGTACACTGAAGGACAATATGTGTGTTCGTTTGTGTGTCTGTCTAGTGTATATATAGGTCACTCTAAAAGTAAAGCATCCGAATTTGGATCCCCAAGCAGGGTCAGAGATAAAGAGCTGTTCAGTGCGTTGGCATATATACAAAGCATCAGACAAGACACCATTTATTTGTTTTTGTGGGAGAAAAAGGCAGCGCTTAGGATTTTCCATTTTCTCTTTTCTTTTCTTTTCTTTCTTTCCTTTTTTTTTTTTTTTTTTTTTTTTTTTGTGGGGTGGGTTGCTTGAAACTACTTAGCTCAACAAATCCGGGCACATGGTCAAAATCCGAGGCCAAATTTTACCATCATTGTCTTGTTTGATCAAAGGAATCAATTGTCCATCCGGTTCCTCCAACATGTTGAGGACCGTGTGGAGCCTCATTCTCGCTACTTTATTCGTCGTTTGATTCGACTCTCGCCATACATATTGGATAGCCAACTCCCAGTTCCGTTGTTGGAAGTCATGAACTTTCGAGATGATATCGAAGTGGTTGTGTTCGAAAGTCGTTTTATTCATACTAGCTGTGGGATTTTGCACAATATGTTTCAACAATAACCCTAATTTCTGCATTCGACCATGCCATCTCCAAATCGTCAAGGATCGCTTGTAACTTTGCTTCTAGAATGGTGTATGGATTAATCTGGCCAATAAAACCGCACACCCAGTTACTATTTTTATCATGGCCAATATCTCCAATACCGGGGGAGACGGGTTCCATGGAGCCCTTCTCCTCTACAATTGCATCTACATTAACTTTACAATATTCCACTAGGTGTCTCTAACAGTATCCACACCTTAGCTTGTACTCTCGATCTTCTCTATAAGTGCTAGCTAAGAGAAATCAAACTTTTGGCTTATGGAGAAAAATGGTGGAATTTGTGTATTGGCTCTAATGCAAAGAAAATGAGAAGAAAAAAAGACAAAAACCAAGCCACCAAAAACCTTGTAATAGGCGTCTCCTACTAAGGATATTTATATCTTCAGTAGACTCCTCTAGACATGTACTGCCAGGGTTTTCTAACCGTGGCAATCTTCCTTTTCTTCTCCTTAATTAATTAGATCATTTCATATATTTACGATCATTTCCATATAATTAATTTATCATGCCATATATTTTAAGATTCCTTCCATAATAATTAATTAGACTACTAATTAATTAATTAGTCTCCTCCCAATTTAATAGTCCAATATTAAATCATAATACTATTATTAATTAAGACCACTTAATTAATATATTTCTTTTTCCAATTAATTAATTCACAAAGAATTAATTCCACCAATAGGTACTACACTAAGTTAAGTGTGCAGCCCCTTAAACGCATTAATAAGCTAGCAATAGGTCATATCCCCAAAAGACTAGACATCCCCACATTTAGGGGTGTAAATGAGCCGAGTTGAATCGAACGAGATGTTGTTCAAGCTTGTTTGAAATACAATCGAGTTTCAAAATTTGTGTTTGAGTTTGTTTGATTAGTAATCGAGCCGAACACGAGTCGAGCTCGAGTAGTTTGATTTTTTTATTATTTTTTACTAATCGAGCCGAGTTCAAGCCGAGCTTCAAAATTTATCAAACACAAAAAGTTGTTCAAGTTTGGTTTGATAAGTTAACGAACCGAGCTCAAACGAGCTTTTAGCGATCGAGCTCGAGCCGAGTATCGAATAGTTTGGTTTATCTTTTGCCCCTACCCACATTGTCTTAATTAACTATTAGCCATATAATTAATAAGTTCTTGAATTAGTTTCACTATATTAATTTAAGACATCTATAAGTCTTGGATCGACATCTAGCAATGTTGCTATGACTTCCTAGATATTAATGATGAACATCAAACCTCTTTAGGTTACGATCTTCATGTGAGTCGATCTTTTCATCTTTTTCTCATCTGTAGTCTAGGGTTTGCACCGGTCGAAACCATAATACCTCAGAAGCTATGACTGTGTAGGAACATTAATGATCTGGTCTTCTAATTAGGGACCCCACTCCCTCTTTTAAGACTATGCTCTGGCCAAAGAATTTTATCGATCATTCAACTTACACAATAACATAGGAAATACTAGGCAACCATCTGTGGACCGTGGATGGATCTCTTATCTAGTGTCATCTCTTACGTCATACTACTGGACTACACCCAATATATCTCATTTAGTGATGCTCCTAGAATCATGCGATATATCACACTGTAGTGAGCAGCACACATGTTAGGAAATTTCATGTTAGATGTTTTGATGATGACAAGATAGGATTCAATGTTAGAACCCAAAAATGTAAGCTTTCCATTTTTTTCATAGATTGATGTATAAGCGTTTAAAAGTTTGTAAATTATTATTTTCTATTTTGTTTAGGCTTGTAATTTTTATCTTCATAGATTTTAGACTAAGTCTTAGTGACTGAATCGCTGGTAGAATTCTAGGTGAGTCTATTAGAGAAGAAGTTGAAGACCAGCGTCTGAAGTCAACCAGTGATAAAGATTTTCTTCTTAGCGCCTGTCAAACGCTAAAAGACCATTTCAGGATATATGCATCAAGCGCTCAATTTGTCTCAAGCGATGGATGTAAGATTCACCTGAAATAAATCCTCAAGTCATGAAGGACTTAAATGCAATCATTCAACGGACATTTATTTCCAGCGGGAAATAAATTCAAATTGCATTAAATGCTTGATAAGAGCATTAAATGTGATAAGCTACTGTGACTTGTGGACAAGCCACCTTTTGACCAGACTGTCAGAAATTTCAGAGTTTTAGCTGCTCCCGTCCAATCGGATTCTGCGAATTTTCAGGAATGTCAGACTTTAGGTATGATCACGCGCCACGTGAAAGGCACGCTTCTACATGTATCCAACGGACAGATCCCAAGAAATTGTCTATAAATACCTTACTCCAGAAAACCCTAAAAAAAAATAACAACGAGAATATGCGAGAAATTATTGCTAAAAATCTTACGTACATTCTTTCTGGAAAAAGCTTAGAAACCCCATAGCCAAAACCTTTCAAGCTTTCTATCTACATTCCAGACAGTCACAAATATCTCAAATATCTTCCAAAGAAGAAATTCAAACTCCAACTGAGATATTCCAAGTTGTTTGATCTTCTCTAAAACAAACAAACCTTAGTGACAAACCTCAACCTTTCATCTGAGTGAGAAAAGTTGTTGAAACCTTTCAGCAGTATTTCTGAGTGAGAGAAGCTTGAAGAAGACGATCTTCATTGGTGCTGAAGTCTGTGTGATCAAGGAGCCCAAGATCATTTTCATCCATTACTATTTTGTAGAAGTTTCTGTGTGATTCTTTGATAATCATCATAGTAAATTCCTCCAAGTGAAAAAGGAGAAGAAGGACGTAGCTGGGATTACATCACCCAGTGAACCTTACAAATTATTGTGTCATTTATATTTTATTGTCTTATATTCATCACATTATATTATTCTGAAAAAGACAAATAAAATTGCAAAGCGATTAATTTAACTAAAAGAACGCTAAACATGATTTCCGCTGTGGTAACCCTGATTAAGCGATGTAAACGTTGCCCTACTTTGGTAAACTGCTGAAATCACTAAGTCTAAGTTAACTACTCTGAAGCGTCTGACCCAAGCGCTCAGCTTTCCAAGCGTTCAAATTTCTAAAGTGATACGAAAATTTTGTGAAGTCGAAAAAGACTTCAGGGTCTATTCAACCCCCCCCCCCTTCTAGACCCTTTCGTATGCCACTTGGGACCACCAACACATCCCAGCCATGACACCTCAGGTCAAAAGACTAATCTCACACCTACATAACCGTAGAATTCCAAGTTCGACACGGACTCAACAAGGAATCCTAACGAGGTCATTCAATCTCATACTCACCCAAGTATGGGTCTCTGTGCATGAACTGACCCCTTGGACATTGCCAATAGAATTAGGCACTCTCCCATGAGAATGTTATATATAAAAAAGTCTTAATGAGACTATGATATACCATATCTCATAGTCTCTATGACTTGGAATGAGATTTTAAGATCACATCCATTGAGAGCATTCCGCAATCACCACTCTCCGCATGCGTAACCACTCTCGTAGCTATAAATGATCCATGAGATCTTTATCTAAACTAATGAAAGTAAATACAATAAAGAAAAGGTTGTCTCGATATGATATTAATGATAATATTGTCATAGTGTTTACAATCTAATGGTCAAGCCTCTAGATGGTTGGTCGATCACCTAACACTATCATATTTGGGTATCCAGTCCTTCAGTCGCTACCAACCGACGCCAACAGATTCATGGCGGCACACCATATTGCGCTGTTGTCGCATGATAAACAGTGTTGCTATTTGCGTGAATAGCAGAAACAGCTGTATTCCCACCGCCTGGTGAGCAAGGTTATCGCCTGGACTATGCCACTTTCGGCGATGCTAGCCACGACGATTGGCATTCACGAGGAGGTATGTTCAGCTCCGACTGTTTCTACTAAGGGGATGTCGCAACATGCTTGTATGCACAGTTGCTGTCTACACACAGGGCCATCGCAGCGGCCCAAATTTTTTTTCAACGAAGGCGTTGTGGTGGCCTTTCGGTGGCGGCGCTGCCAACGGTGGCTTAAGATAGGCACAACTCATCTGCTTTCGGTGCGTCAAACCCCCATCGTCTGTTACACCACCACAATCCAAATTCAACAACTTCATCAATTCTCCAAATCCTGGATTTACGAAGTCCTAAAAACATAAAATTATATCAATTATCCAATTCACATGTGAATAAACATAAATTAAACACATGAAATATTTTAAACATGCATAAATCCCGACTTTGATACCGCTGTTGGGATAGGTTAGATCTAAAGGGTGACATCTCGCAGCGGAAACAAGAATTTAAAATTTTATAAAAGATTCACCCAAAAGCGAGTCCAAGATTTTGTGCAATATTAAAATAAATCACACAAACATACCACCAGATTAAATATAATAATTTAATCCATAATAATTATCCAGCTTCAATTTCTCGGTTGAATTGGACGGCTTGGGTGTATACTTCACACGATCGGTTCGAGCTCCTCTTGATCCTGGTTGGTCTCTATAGTACTCCAAGTGTCATGCCTCTAAGTGCGTATCTATACCGTGATTGTTGTTATCGTGCTAGTGATTGACTACAACATATGAAGGATTATGTGTATAGGTTGTGGAATATTTTAGAGTGCCCAACTTGTGTATTGATGAACACAAGAGCTAAGGAAAATACTAGGATTGTTTTGGTGGTGATATATATGAAATATATTCTTTTTCTTATTCGTAGTGGTCGAATTCTTTCACCTATTTATAGGTAAAGAATTCGACCTCTTTTCCTAGTCAGAAGAGTATTTGAGTGTTCCATCCTTATCACATTAGCATTAAGTCTCTATCCTTGTCCAACTTGATATAGGATTCCAATTCTAATTGCAATAGAATTAATGACTCCTATTCCAATCCTTATTTGTTGGGATTGGTGGAGCCCCAGGGATGCCGGCACAACGGAAAAACATGGATTTTAATAAAAATCTGGCATCCCTAAATTAGGATCAGGTAGACATGGTACCATCGGATTCAAAAACTCACTAAAAGAGAGTTTTCTTGTGTTTATCTCTTGAAGAATTAATCAGCAACGTCGTTTTAAGCAACTCACTGCTACACCTATCCGAATGGATTTGCTCTAGCTTCCCAAATGTGACGTCTCTTGTTTGTGTTATGCCCTCGGATGCTATTGAGGATAGAATGTATAGGGCATATTCATTGTAATTAAACAATATTTATATAAAGGCATTTGAGTTGTTTTCTTATTAGCATTTGTAAGATAAAATAAACAACTGAAAGTCCATGACATTATGGCGGACCTTCTATTCCTTATGGGCTAGGGAGAATAGAACTAGAAGGACTCGATACTCATTGTCTAAATAAGTTCGTAGGTCAAAGAAAGTCATGATTGGACATCAGGAACAAATAAGACTTTTATGGCGTAAGCTTTGACATGGAAGTACTAGTCGAACACTAGGTGTAGTGGGAGCTTATATCATAGACATCTCAGTTTGACTAATTTGTTTGAACACGACTCACATCGGTTTTTTCACATGGGTTTCACTCAATGACAGTCAATGATAGAATTGATAAATTGTGATAGGTACGCGTGAACCTTAGACCTGATAAATCACGTTGAAGATGTACTTGTGATATCAAGTTTGTTATTAGAGTAGTTAAACTCAATTCCCCCCTTGGTGGAGTCAACCTCGAAATGCAACTTGATAGACAAATAGTAGTCTTAACTGATTTGCAAGATTGAAATTTATTCTCTCATAAGTGAATGAGAAATTATTCTATGCCTCCATGAATGAGTGAGGTCAAAAGTCTTTGGCCTAAGCGATAGAGATTACAAGTGTTAGACACCAGAGTAATCTTATTGACCTCAAGTTATTATGTACTTAAGCATATAGTCATGTACTGTGAGTTTGACTAAATCATGACTCTCACTTGACTGGGATATAAGAATACAAAGTTTATACTCGTATGGTATTTGCAATAGGAAAGGTTTGGGATGATCCTCATCATTCATTCTCAATTGGGTTACGATGTGAGCCATGAGACTGGCTAAGTGTTACTCGCATCCTTTTGGTTTCCTCCCAATTGCCTTTTGAGACGAACCTAAAGAGTCGCACTTAAAGGAATTGCAAAGGAAAAAATGGTTTTTGCCAAAGAGTTTTTTGGTATTTGATATCGATTATTATTAAATTAATTTGTCATTTGATGATATGATTAATTAATAAAATTAATTTCTTGGAGAAATCAATTATATTTTAATTAATTAATTTATATAATTAATTATTGGATAAATTAATTAAATAGAATTGAATTAAATTAAAATTGAAACCAAGTGGTGCACTAGCCCGAAGGCTAGCACATGGCTAGAATGGGCGTCCATGTCTTGGTTTCCAAGAGTTTTGTAACTCTCAAGTAGTGTATTTATAAACTACTTAAAAGGAGTTAAAAACCCTAGCCTCTTTTTTTACAGAGAAAAAGAAAGAACTCAGTCAAAAACTCTCTCCCCTCATCATCTCTCTTAGCCGTCTGCTATAGTGAAGAAAGAAGGAGGATTTCTACTTTGGATTCCAGCTCGAGACTTTAGAGGCAGTGAAAAATTTGCTGCTCAGGTCAGATTTTTGAAATACGCATATAAGGAAGAACATGTAAGTTTTCTTCCTCTAAGTTTCAATATGGAAAATCAAAGATGAGCCACAACTTGGGATTTAATAATTCTTCCGCTGCATTTTTATATACTCGCTCCCCAACAGTGGTATTAGAGCTAATCTCTGATATCCATATTCAACTTTGGATTTGATCTTTATGTTTGTTTAGTTTATCGTATTTTATAGCATGTTAAAATATGAGAAATTGAATGTTATGATTGTTGTGAATCGAACCAGCAGATAAATTTTTCTCTGATCTACTTAGCCCATATTCAATTCAGGTTTTGATAATTTCATGTTCACATAAATCGAATTCAAGAACAAGGAGTAATCTCATTACCTTTTCGATGAATTTCCAAAGCCTAGTTTTTTGAGAAGCAACTGATCGTTCCTTCCTCTAGATAATCACGTGGAAGATGATCTTCAATTTTTGAAGCTCGACCTCCTCTACCTTAGACTGGGTTGGTCGACTTAGGGTTTATGTGGAGGGAAAAGGATTTTGTGTTTTAATATTTTTCACTCTTTAATATGAAAAACTGACTTAAAGTTCTCATTTTAGTTAAACACCTTGTGTTTAAATAAAAAACTTCCTCTTGGCTTAGGAGAAGAGGGGAGCGGCCGTGTAGTGCCCTAGGGATAGGTGTGCTGGGCTTTTTCCAATTCTAAGCCTAGTGTTAAGTAGTTAATAAATATTCCCAATTGCTATTGTATTTGAGTCCCATCTTCTCAAGATGTTTCTCTTGCACTACCGATGATACAGGCTTAGTGGATAGGTCGGCTATGTTTTCCGCTGAGGCTACTTTCTGCACGGCTGACACACAAAATCCTAGCAAGTGTACTAGGTCGTGCAAGTAATATAGTGGATGTAAGTCCGGATTATCGTACCCTAGAGACAATTGTATTTAAGTATTGAAATTATTGTGTTATCTAATTCTAAGTTAAATCAAGAGATAAAAGATGTGAATTATGAATTAAAATACTAAATAACAATTACCAACTAATGAGAGAAATCAACTTTAAATTAAATCAATGAGAAAAGTGATTAAGGCACATGATTAATCCAATCATTCAATTTGACTATGATTCTATCTTACCGGATTATTAGATTGATTAGGTTAAGGCGAAATTCCCTAAATTACTCACATCAATCTCTTGGTATAGCAATTCTATTTTCATTAACGATTTCTATATCTCTATATGAAATTCGAATTAATGAAAATGCATTACAAAGATTCATGGAATTTCCCGTTTTCACGGAAAGCACACACAAGGAAATCGAATCTATCTCTAGTCAATTTTACGTTGTGGTGTTTAATACCTAGATGCATCCCTAGTTTATCTCCTCTCGGTCTCAAAACTAAGCACAAATTCATATGATTGGTAGCTAAGCAATCATAAGCATTAAGAACAAATATTAAACACATAACCCAAAACAAATTTAATCCGAAAAATAATATTCATAAATCAAACATAGTAATTGGATTTCACATGGCCTCAACCAAAGGGAAATTACATCATAATCGTAAAAGAAAAGCAATAATTCATCTTGAAAGACATGTTCAATGAAAACAAATCTAAAAGCATGAAATTAAAACTCTCTAATAACGTTTCTTGATAGATCTTGCTTGAATTCTCCGTCTTCATAGACAAAGATGGAGTATCCTCGCTTTCTTCTTCTTCCCCAGACTTCTCTCAACCCTCTTGGTGTGTTTCAAAGTGTCAAAATGTTACGATCCTAAATCGCAAGGTATGGGACTTGGATCCCACGTTGGAATTATGGGGTTGTAATGTGGGGTTTATATGGCTTTGGGCTCTTCCACCTCAATAAGCTAGCTTTTGGGGTTGGGTTCTCCCAAGGTCATATCAATTGGTATCAGAGAAAATCCACTACTCCTCCCAGTGCAATCGTGCGGCGCAAGGGCGGTGAGGGCGCCTACTCGATGGATCCAAGAGAGAGTCGAGTTCCGGAGGCTGCCGCCGGCGTGGGCGCCGGGCTACGGAGCGTGGTGGATTGTTACGATTCTAAATTGCAAGGTATGGGACTTGGATCCCACATTGGAATTATGGGGTTCTAATGTGGGGTTTATATGGCTTTGGGCTCTTCCACCTCAATAAGCTAGCTTTTGGTGTTGGGTTCTTCCAAGGTCATATCACAAAACCCTCAAAAGTGGCAAAAGTTCTGAATTTTGACCTAATAGCGCATATTTATAGATGCTGAAATTAGTCCGTAGCCGCGGCTAAAAAGTCGGTAGCCACGGCTAAAATCTGTTGTTCACATTTTTTGCCTATTTTGGCCTTGGTAACTTCATATCTTCAAAGTACAAAGATTCTTTCATGATCACCATGGCTAAGGGTCTTCATAGCCGTGGCTAGAGGAGTATTTTGAGAACTTCTTTGATCTTTTCATTCATTTTTGCTCAAATTCTCAAATAACCTATAAAAACACAATCAATCACAAAATCAAAGCATATGTGGCATAAATACACTCAAGAACTCATCAAAATACAAGAAAAGAGGCTCCTAAGAGGCGTAAAATACGAGCTTATCAACACCCCCAAACTTGAGTTTGATCGTCCTCGAGCAAAGAAAGTAAAGCAAACACATAAGCTCGAAAATTTTACAACTAACACACAAAGGCAAGATAAACACCTTAGAACAAGACTTATGAAGAATCACTTATTCATCAAAAACTTTCAAATTCATATTCCTTAAAATTTCTGCAACACTATCCCAAATCATGAACACCCACGTCTCCTCATATGTCTAGAATCCACATTAAGCAAGATTATGAAAACAAATCAACTCATCAACACAAACCAACTTTGAAAATATAACTTATTCGAATGCACAATACGCGATAACCATGATCAGAAGGTCTTTCCGGTTTGTAATGTAAGGCTCGGGTGTTGGCTTGGTATGGAAATATATGGAAGAAAGTGACTAAAGGTTTAGAGAGCTTAAAACTCGATATCCTCAAGCTATACTCACTAACTAAATGCATCATACTCAAAATTCTCACCACTTTTTTTTTTCTTTTCCAAACTCACAACCCCCAAACTTATTTCTTGTTGAACTTGGGTTGTGTACGAGTTACAATACCTAACCAATGATCATCGAAGCATTACATATATAGCCTAGTCAAGATTTTTTTTTTCTTTTTTTTTTCCAACTATTTCGGCTCAACTTTATTCAAGTGCTTCTCACATCCTTATCTTTCATCTAGTATACCTCAAAACCTTCATCAATTCTCAAAAATCAACCAATATCAACCTCGTTATCCTCGCTACCGGGACAGAAAGGTTTCAAATTTTTTTAGCCGTGACTAAGACCATGGGTAGCCGCGGCTAAATTTACCTGGGAGCCAAATTAAAAAAAAATCGCAATTTTTCGACTAAGCCATGACTAAGATGACCGCGAGCCGTGGTGATAAAAACAGAGGCTATTCATAAAATGTGAGAACTCTTAGCCGTGGCTATGTGATGTTTAGCCGTGGCTAAAATACCTGGAAGTAGAGATATATATATAAAAAAAAATCAAAAATTTTAAATGCAAGCCACGGCTAAAGTGATATAACACCATCATCAAAATACCGAACACCAAAGCTAAATTTTCCTTGAGCTTGTCAGGAATGTCATTGTTCTTCTCGACTATCTCTCTTGCATGGATTGCATAAACATGGGACACGAAAATAACTATTTAAGAAAACTAAACGACACGACTGACTCTAAAACGAAATGAAGAAAAACAAGAAAACATGGGTTGCCTCCTAAGAAGCGATTGTTTTAAGTCATTAACTCGACTCCCTTGCACTGCTCACGGTGGATCATATGGAGCAATGCCAACTTTGTATGGGCGAATCTTTTTGTGCTTTTTCCAGTTGTGTAGAGGCTTCTCCCCTCCAATCTCTATCACACAACCTAAAAGAATTAGAATTGAACATAAGGTCTCTTTCAAAAATACATAATTGAAGTGTAAAGATGAAAGTTTAATTGGAAGTGAGAAAGAATCCTCAACGGATGATTGCAACTCATATGTGGTTTTCTCAAATTCCTATAGACTTGGTTTTGACAACTCAAATGGTGGTATATCCAAATGATTTATATCTCCTCTAATTTTCTCATTCTCGACCGTAGTATCACGTGGGTTCTCAAAATATGCATCGAATGGATCACTAGAGTTATAAACCTTGACTTCAACCTCCTCCACTCTGTCTCTCTGGTTATTGATACACTTTTGTAAGAATTCGAGAGATATGGTGGTAGGAGGTGTTGAGTTCTTGAACATTTCTATTGTCTTTTCTTGGGCATCTGATGGAACCAGTAATGTTGTCTCTTCTTCACCACACATAGATTCTAGAAGTAGTGTTGGTGTAGCAATGGGTTGTAGACACTGTGGTGCCGAATCAACAACTTGTTCAACTTCTGTATCAGGTACCTCATCATTCTCTTCTGCGCCACTCTGCGAAGTGTTTGATGATCTCTCTGGCAATAAGTTGGAAAGTTGGTTGAGTTGTGTTTGCAATTCCATCATAGATGCTTCGATATTCTGAGACCGCTCATCATTCGTCTTCATCCATTGGATTATCAACTCTTCAAAACTTGGGTTTCTATCGCGTTGTTGCTGATAATTCCCTTGATTCTGAAAGTCAATCGGCTGAAACTCTTCTTGCATCATACTATCATGTTGCAGGTATGAGGGTGAAGATCTCATAACATAAAAACTTAATGGAAAATCTTGATGACTTCTCCCCCCGTGTTGACAGTAATCGCTATGATGAACGCCTCCACACCACGAACATAAATCTTGCACTTGACTCCCATAGGTTCCTATGTTCCATCCATGTTGTGACCAATAAAAGTTATTATTATTCATCTCTTCAAGAATAAAAATAAAAAGACTAAATATAAAAAAAGACTTAAACTTAGAACAGATAAGAGAATCTCAATATTAAATAAACAATTATTCCCGACAACGGCGCCAAAAACTTGACACACAAAATCCTAGCAAGTGTACTAGGTCGTGCAAGTAATATAGTGGATATAAGTTTGGATTATCGTACCCTAGAGACAATTGTATTTAAGTATTGAAGTTACTGTGTTATCTAATTCTAAGTTAAACCAAGAGATAAAGATGTGAATTATGAATTAAAATACTAAATAACAATTACCAACTAATGAGAGAAATCAACTTTAAATTAAATCAATGAGAAAAGTGATTAAGGCACATGATTCATCCAATCATTCAATTTGACTATGATTCTATCTTACGGGATTATTAGATTGATTAGGTTAAGGCGGAATTCCCTAAATTACTCACTATCCAATCTCTTGGTATAGCAATTCTATTTTCATTACCGATTTCTATATCTCTATATGAAATTCGAATTAATGAAAACGCATTACAAAGATTCATGGAATTTTCCGTTTTCACGGAAAGCACACACAAGAAAATCAAATCTATCTCTAGTCAATTTTACGTTGTCGTGTTTAATACCTAGATGCATCCCTAGCTTATCTCCTCTCGGTCTCAAAACTAAGCACAAATTCTTACGATTGGTAGCTAAGCAATCATAAGCATTAAGAACAAATATTAAACACATAACCCAAAACAAATTTAATCCGAAAAATAATACTCATAAATCAAACATAGTAATTGGATTTCACATGGCCTCAATCAAAGGAAAATTACGTCATAATCGTAAAAGAAAAGCAATAATTCATCTTGAAAGACATGTTCAATGAAAACAAATCTAAAAGCATGAAATTTAAACTCCCTAATAACGTTTCTTGATAGATCTTGCTTGAATTCTCCATCTTCATAGACAAAGATGGAGTATCCTCGCTTTCTTCTTCTTCCCCAGACTTCTCTCAACCCTCTTGGTGTGTTTCAAAGTGTCAAAACCCTCAAAAGTGGCAAAAGTTCTGAATTTTGACCTAATAGCGCGTATTTATAGATGCTGAAATTAGTCTGTAGCCGCAGCTAAAACGTCGATAGCCACGGCTAAAATCTGTTGTTCACATTTTTTGCCTATCTTCAAAGTACAAAGGTTCCTTCATGATCACCATGGCTAAGGGTCTTCATAGAATGTTGGGAGAGATCTAACATCCAGTTTGTCCTATCCCGGTAGATGCGAATTCCAAGGATGTTGGTCGCTTCTCCTAAGTTTTTCATGGAAAATGTGATTGAAAGCCATGCCTTGATTGATGTCAACGAGCCTATGTCATTCCCCATTAGTAGTATGTCATCTACATACAACACTAGGAATGTCAACTTGCTCCCACTGGATAATTTATAGACACACGATTCATCTTCATTCTTAATGAATCCATAAGATTTTGCTTCTTGATCGAACCATTGATTCCAACTGCGAGACGCCTGCTTAAGTCCACAAATGGACTTATTTAGCTTGCAAACCTTATGAGAATTTGCATTGGATATAAAACCTCTGGGTTGCTGCATATAAATGTCCTCCTCGAGGTATCCATTTAAAAATGCGATTTTTACATCCATCTGCCAGATTTCATAATCTAGGTTTGCTGCGATGGCGAGCAGGATTCGAATGGACTTGATCATTGCTACGGGTAAAAAGGTTTCCTCCTAGGCAAGGCAAATACCTATTATCAATTAGACCTAATAGGTATCTACCTTGCCATCCGAACTAATCTTTCTCTTATAGATCCATTGATAAGTGTGAGTTTTACACATTTGGGAGGTCGATAATTTCATGGTTTAAGGTCGATTATGTATGATTTATGCCACATATGCTTTTGATTTGTGTGTTAAATGAGTTCAGGATGAAAATCATGACAATCGAGGAACAATGGACGAAAATGCAATATTTCAGTATACTTAGAGACGGAATTTGAGGAAGTGTCCTTCAACAAAGTATTAGGTCTCTGTATTAGTTTTACGTGAGAACTTGAATCACCTAAATCCAGGATCGGAGAAAACAGTTATGTAGGAAACACGATTGCTGCGCAGAAGGCAAAATGAAACTGAATGTGAAGTACGTACTTGGAACCTTTGAAGTACGTACTTGGAATCTGTGAAGTACGTACTTGAGCGCAATCAACACCAGTCAATCCACTTATGTCACGTCATCAAGTACGTACTTGAGGATCGTGAAGTACGTACTTGGCGAGCGGCTGGAAGTTTTTTGGCAAGTTTTTGATACCTAATGCAAGTAGAAGACTTGGGGATCCTTTTCTATAAATACCTCCTCTTATAACAACAATAGGGTTTGAAAAATTCACTACTTTGAGAGACTTTCGGGCAAGGAGACGAGCCAAGGCAAGGAGAAAAACGGTTCTACACCGAGATTATTCATCAATCCGTAATAGGGAGATTTTTAGATTTAGTTTATTTGTCTATGAATAATTCTACAATTGCTTTGTGTATTGATTTTGTGCCTAATTACTTGCATATGCTTGATCACCATATGTTTTTCATATTGCCTAGCATGTTTTTCATATTGCCTAGCTTAATAGTTTGAAGGAATATAATTTAGGGTTCAAAGAAATCATCACATAATCCGTAAACAATAAGGAGTTGCCCCTAGAAATAGGTAGAGACTCCCTGGTGCAGTTAACTGGATTAATCCGGGGAAATTCTAGAACTTGAATGCATGATTGTTGATTAGATTCTCGGATAGAGATATTTTAAGGAACCATCAATTAATCATAGGATTATTATTTCCGAGACTTCGAGTAGTAATTAATTAATGTTTTTACACCAAAGCAATAGTAGTCTAATAATTTGAAGAATAATTCGTATATCTACATAAGTAATTCGGCTGAAGCATGTGCCTTAGTTGCTTTCTCACATAAGAATCTCAATCAATTTTCTAAGTCTCGTTTTCACCTTTTTACTGCCAATTAATCACAATCTTTTAATTTAATTTTAATTGCTTTTAAATTCTTAGCTTTAAATAATCTTGTCTCTGTGGAATCGATAACTCGGACTTAAAGTCCACTTTATTATTGCACACGACCAGTCCACTTGCTGTTTTATACACGTAAGAATTTTTCGTGTCAAGTCTTTTTGGCGCCGTTGTTGGGGACTTGATTTATTTTAGTTTGGGATTTTATTGCAATTTTTAGCTTTAATTTCTTTTATCGTTTTTATTTTTATTATTATTATTATTATTTTTTATTATTGTCATTGTTATTTTCTAGCTTTAAATTTCTGTTGGTTTGCTTATTTGATTCGAGCAGGTTGATCTTTTGGTGAATGACCCGGGCCTCAGGAGAGGCTTTAGAGAAATTTGACCCCGAGATCGAGCGTACGTTTCGTGCAAACCAAATAAATTGAGCTATGGCTGGTAACTTCCCTAATATGAATCTCCCAGAGAAGAGGGAATGGTTGTAAAATCTGTTTCAAGCTATGCAAACAGCACCTCCAGCACCACCTCCATCGGTTCGTGGTGATCAGCCGCCCCGTGTGCATACTACACCAGGACCAGTGTAACTCCCAAATTTTGCTACACCAAACTTTCACATTGCTTCTCACATGTTCACCATGGTTCAGGCTGAACCATTTTATGGTGACCCGAGTGTTTCACCTCATGACCATCTGGAGCACTTCGAGAATGTGCTACTTACCATGCAATTTCACCCATGAGATTTGGATGCAATCCGCCTCAGACTATTCCACTTTTCTCTGAAGGATAAGAGGGCCCTCTGGTATAAGTCATTGCCCCCACAATCAATTGAAACGTGGGACAATCTAGTAGAGGAGTTTTCAACAAGTTCTTTCCCCCATCAAGGATTAATGAGCTCAGAAGTGAGATTAAGGGATTTAAGCAGAAAAAGGGATGAGTCGTTGGCATCAGCATGGGCAAGATACAAAGGTCTACTTCGGAAGTGCCCTGATCACAACTACACATGGGATGAGAGAGTGCAATACTTCTACAATGGAGTCCGATCTCGAATTCGACACCGACTCAATGCGGGAGCCGGTGGTGATCTTTTGGATCTTGATAGCAGAACAGTGTGGGCAAAGCTCGAGCAGATGGCACGGGAGGATGAACTTTACCCTGAAGATGATGATGAGATCCCTCCCCAAACCCGACGGGTTGCCAATGTTCAAGAGGTAGAAGAAGAGGTCAAGGAAAAACCCACGATTGGTGATGTGAGTTACGTCAGAAATGCAAATAGATCTCGAGTAAACTTCCACATACCCGAGAACTTTCCAAAAAGGCCAAATCCGGCACAGAATGCACAACCGAGCATCTACCAAGCACCAAGGCCTCCGTTTAACAATACTCAAGCTCAAAGGCCTGGAAATTTAAACCACAAGGTCAAGCTCAAAGACCTCCTACATTCAAAGAAAGATTGGATGCTCACATGCCTAAATCGGACGAATCATTCCGAGATTCGATTGATGCTGAAGGATGTTTACATGGGAATTAAAGAGATGAAATGTCAAATTGGGCAATTATCGATGAATGCAGGTGGAAGAGCTCCCGGTGCACTACCGAGTTATACAGAGAAAAACTCGAAAGAGCAGTGCCATGCCATCACTCTGAGAAGTGGAAAGGAATTGAAAAGTGCACCTCCCCAGCAATCCAAGTCCAAACCTGAAGAGGACAAAATCCGAACTTTGGAAAAACTTGAAAATCCAAATCTGCATCCCAAGTACGTACTTGACCAGGACCAAGTACTTACTTCGCAGGCAGACAGGGCCTCTTCTGAAACTTTGATTCCTTCTTCGTCTCCCCTTCCCCCTAGCACATAAAAGGAATAAGAAAGACATGGATAAGAGTTTTCTTAGGATTTTAGAAATTCTTCGAGAAGTTCGAATTAATATTCCTTTTATTGATGCGATTTTACAGATGACCAATTACATCAAGTTCTTCAAGGATATTCTCTTCAATAAACAGAAGTGGGAAGACAATGGAACGGTGTGCTTGACTGAAGCATGCGCAGCAGTGGTGTTGAACAAGTTGCCACAGAAACTCAAGGATCTAGGGAGCCTCACAATTCCATGCACAATTGGGCAACTCAAATTCGACCGACTGCTATGTGATTCGTGTTGGATTTCGTTCAAAAAATCATAAACGCAGCGGAAGGGATTTCAAAAATTAAAACGAAAACCCAATTGGTATTCTAATACGCATAATTGAATCTAAAAGCGTATAACGAATAAAACTTACTCGTTAATATGAATATGATGATGGAGAAAAACTTCTTCTTCTCCAAACTCGAAATATTGAAGCTTCCAAATCTTCAATCCTTTGGTTTGATTCTTCAAACTTGAACTTGATCCGAACAACGAAAATACGTCGTCTCTAAATCGTCACGCATAGATCAACAAACGAAAAATCCCCTTTCTTCTTTCTCTATGGTCGACGTCTAGGTATAGAGGAGGGGAGGAATATTTTTCTTTCTTTTTAGAGTTATGAGAGTTGTGTATTCGATTCTTACTTGTTCTAAGTCAAAGAGTCCTTATATACCTCATGACTTATTGAACAAGTCAAAACAAAAGAGCCCTAATATGTGGCCTCTCAAAGACGCCACTTTGAGGCCTCATAAGTGTCCAATTGGACTCCTTATTTAGCCCCAGGATTTGTTTTGTTTAATTAATTTCTTATTTCAATTAATAATTTATTATATCCAATAAATAAATTAATTAATTAAATAACCAAATTAATTAGATAAATTAATTCATTAATATATTTCACAAGGAAATTAATTAATAATTAATCTTATCATTATAATTAATTATTTCATCTAATGAATAATTAATTATTTAATTTATTCAATAAATTAAAACTCCCAGAAGAAATAATAGAAATTCTTTTTTCTTCATTTTTCTTTGTCAATCCTTTAGCGCGACTCTTTAGGTTCGTTTCGTTTGGCATTGAGAGGAAACCAAAGGAAGTGGGTAACACCTAGCCAGTCACGTGGCCCACTTCTTAAGCCAAACGAAAACGAATGATAGGATCATTTCAAAACCTTCCAATTGTAAATACCGTATATGTATAAACCCTTTGTTCACGTTCCCCGGTCAAGTGAGAGTCATGGTTATGTCAAACTCACTAGACTTGACCATATGTATAATTCATAATAAATACGAGATCATTGAGATCGATTTAGTGCCAAGCACAATCGTCTCATTTTCTTTGGCCAAAGACTTTGATCTCTATTTATCTATAATTACATAGGGTACATACTCATTCACTTATGAGAGAACAAATCCCATCTTAGATATCTGCTAAGATTACCACTTGCCCATCAAGTCCGCATTTCGAGGTTGACCCCACCAAAGGGTGAATTGAGTCTAACTACTCTAGTGAAAAACTTGACGTCATAAGTGCATCTTCAGCCTGATACTTCAGGCTAAAGGTTCACATATACCTATTACGCATAATCAGTTCCGTCATTGACAGTTACAGAGTGAAAACCCATGTGACAGTACCGATGCGAGTCATGTTCGAACATATCAGTTCCACTGACGTGTCTACAATCTTATTCTCCTATCATCCCATGATACCAGACAGACACTCCCATTTCGGAGCTAAGATTGTACAAGTATTCGAAGTCTTTATTTGTCCATTAAAGACTTCATATTACTTGCGAACTTATTTTAGTAATCAAGATCGATCTCTCTAGTGCCAATCTTCCTATCCCATAGGAAGTAGAGGGATCGCATTGAAAACATGGACAAAACATTTTACACAACTTATAGATACAGATAAGAATTAAGTGAAAACTAAATAATGCCTTTTATTTAAGAAGAGTTTAAGTTCAATACAAGATATATGCCCTATACATTCTATCCTCTATGACATCTGAGAGTATAATCCTAACAATTCGGGCGCCAGCATAAATCTTTTCCTTACTCGTTGTTCCGAAAATTGGGTCTGGGGAATCCAAAGCTAACCTAGATGAGCCTCCAACTTCTAGATGGATCAATCAAACACCCGAAGAGAATCATAGAAGATGTAATCGTGCAAGTTGACAAGTTTTACTTCCCAGTGGACTTCGTGGTTCTAGAGATGGAAGAATATGTTGAAGTTTCTCTCATCCTAGGAAGACCTTTCTGTTAGGAAATTTCATGTTAGATGTTTTGATGATGGCAAGATAGGATTTCATATTAGACCCCAAAAGAATGTAAGTTTATACTTTCATAGAATACTTGTATAAGCGTTTGAAAGTTTGTTAGGCTTGTAATTTTTATCTTTGTAGATTTTAGACTAAGTATTAGGTACCGAGTCGCTAATAGAATTCTAGCTGAGTTTATTAGAGATGAATTTGAAGATCAGCGTCTGAAGTTAAGTGAAGATGAAGATTTGTCTTAAGCGTCCGTCAAACGCTTAAGAGTCTATTTCAGGAGTTATGAATCAAGCGTTCAAGAGAATGTTCCTAGCGCCTAGCTAACGCTAAAGGACTGTTCAAGGAGTGTTGATCCAAGCGCTCATACTCAAGCGATTCACCTGAAATACTTCCTCAAGTCATCCAATCAGCAACGGTCATTTATTTCCAACGAAAATAAATTCAAAGTGCATTAAATGCGACAAGACTTTATGACTTGTGGACAAGCCACCTTTTGACAAGACTGTCAACTTTTCAAAGTTCAAACCTGCTCCTGTCCAATCGAAATTAGCAAAAATTAAGGAATGTCAGAAAGGGCTATTTTAGCTCTGCGTGAGGTACACGCGCCTGACTTGTGTCCAACGGACAAATCCTGAGACTCTCTATAAATAGTACCATTCAGCTATCTATATGTGTGTAAGTGAGTGAGAAAGACGTAAATATGAAAGAGAGCTGAGAAATAATTTGAGAGAAAAGCTTCCAAACTCTATAGCCAAATTGGAATTCAAGAAAGTTAATTCTTCCACAAGCAGTATTTTTGTGTAAGAGAAGCTTGTTGAAGAAGATCTTTCTTGAAGTTCCAATATCCCTCAAAGCTTCTCAAATACATTCCAGACAATCACCCGATATCTCAAACATCTTCATAGAAGAACCCTACACTATTATTGAGCTCAAGTTGTTTGAACTTCCCAACATCAAACAAACCTGTTACAATAAACCCTCAACATCTTTCATCTGAGTGAGAAAGTTTGTTGACTTCCAAAAGCAGTATTTTTGAGTAAGAGAAGCTTGTTGAAGAAGGTCTTTATTGGAGCTGAAGTCTGTGTGATCAAGGAGCTCAAGGCCATCTTGGAGAAGATCTTTATTGGAGCTGAAATTTGTGTGATAAAGGAGCTTGAGATCGTCTTTCCAGAAGCAGAGGATTGAAGTGGCTTATAGCAGAAATCTGTGTGACCAAGGAGCTCAAGTCATCCACATCCATCTCTTCCTGTTTCCCTATTTTGTAGAAGTCTCTGTGCGACTCTTCGATAATCAATTTAGTGGATTGGCTCCGAGTGCAAAGGAGAAGAAGGACGTAGCTGGGATTACACCACCCAGTGAACCTTACAAATATTTTGTGTCCTTTACTTCTTTATAGCTTTACATTGCATTTTCATATTACATATCTAAAAAAGATTTAAAACAGTTAAGCGACTATTTGCAAAAAGAGAACGCCAAGCTTTCAAATCAGTCTTAAGCGCTTGACCAAGCGCTAAGCCTTCTAAGCGTTCAAAACGATTTAAACAAAAGCAACTAAGGAAAAACTTTGTGACGCTAAACACTTTCAAAGAGAAGACTTATAAAATCATTCCGCTGTGCTAACCCTGGTTAAGCGATTAAAGCATTACCCTACTTTGTTAATCGTTGAAATCACTAAGTCTAAGTTAACTTTATAAAAACAAGTCTTTAAGTAAATGCTTAGCCAAGCGTCTACACTTGTAAGCGTCTAGTCAAGCGCTTACGTTTTCAAGCATCCAAAGAAGTTTTAACACGCAAAATTTTTGAAGTCGAAAAAGACTTCAGGGTCTATTCAACCCCTCTTTCTAGACCCTTTCGTATGCCACTCGGGACCAAAACACTTCCTAGCCACAGGTAAAGCTATGATCGACATAGCAAATGGTAAGTTGACTTTGAATGTGGGTGAAGAGGGATTTACTTTTGACGTATACAAGGTTATGAAACATGTTGGTAATGATGTGTCATGTTTAAGAATAGATGCTTTTGATCCTTTGATTATTGAGCACTTTCAGGAAAACATCTTTAATGATCCACTTAAGATATGCATAATGAGCTCCATGGATGTTGAGTCGGCTAATGATAGACAACTAGCAGTTGTTCACAGTTTAGAGAGGTGTGCACAATACCCGCACAGAAATTTGAGAAGTTAGATAGACTGCTGTCTAGCAATTCCAAACCATCCATCGAAGAGCCACCAACTCTTGACCTCGAAACTTTACCTTCTCATCTTAAATATGTTTATTTAAATGATAATGAAACCTTGCCACTAATCATTTCTTCTTCTCTTACAAAGCAACAAGAAGCGAGGTTACTAAAGGTATTGAGAGATCACAAAAAGGTCTTTGGATGGAAGATTGCTGACATCAAGGGGATCAGCCCAGTCATCTGCATGCACAAGATTTTAATGGAAGAAAGCTTAAAGCCCACTATACAACCACAAAGGAGGTCTAATCCTCAAATCCAAGATGTGGTAAAGAAAGAGTTAATTAAGTTACTCGATGCTGACATTATCTTCCCTATCTCCGATAGTCCATGGGTAAGTCCAACTCAGGTAGTGCCTAAGAAGGGAGGTATGACAGTCGTTCGTAATGACAATAATGAGTTAATTCAATCTAAAATCGTCACTGGTTTTAGGGTATGCATAGACTACCGTAAATTGAATGAATATACCCGAAAAGACCACTTCCCCCTCCCTTTTGTTGATCAAATGTTAGAAAGATTAGCCGGGCATGAATAATACTATTTTTTGGATGGGTACTCCGGCTATAACCAAATTACCATTGCACCTGAGGATCAAGAGAAAACTACTTTCACTTGTCCTTGTGGTACTTTTGCTTATAGGCGGATGCCCTTTGGCTTATGTAATGCACCTGCTACTTTTCAAAAATGCATGATGGCTATATTCCATGACATGGTCGAGCAATTTCTTGAAATCTTCATGGATGATTTTTCAGTTTTTGGCTCTACATATGATAGATGTTTGCACAATCTAACCCTAGTTTTGCAAAGGTGTGAGGAGATTGACTTGGTCTTAAACTGGGAAAAGTGCCATTTTATGGTACAAGAGGGGATAGTGTTGGGTCATAAAATCTCCCAAAGGGGGATTGAGGTAGATAGAGCAAAGATCAAGGTGATAGCTAATCTTCCACCACCCACCACGGTCAAGGCTATGAGGAGCTTTCTGGGACATGCCGAGTTTTACAGGTGTTTTATTTTAAATTTTTCTAAAATTGCTAAACCCTTGTCTAACTTGCTTATGAAGGATGCCTCTTTTGATTTTAATGATGAATGTATGCAGGCATTCCTCACTTTAAAGGAGAAGTTGATCTCAGCACCTGTGATGTCCGCCCTGAATTGGAGCCTGCCATTTGAGTTGATGTGCGATGCGAGCGACACTACCGTAGGAGCCGTACTGGGTCAGAGGAAGGGTAAAATCTTTCATACTATTTACTGTGCTAGTCGTACCTTAAATGAAGCCCAACTCAATTATGCTACGACCGAAAAAGGGCTTTTAGCTGTGATTTTTGCTTTTGACAAATTTCACTCCTATCTTGTGTTTAACAAAGTAATAGTATACACTGATCACTCGGCCTTCAAATACTTGCTTCCTAAAAAAGATGCAAAACCTAGACTACTTAGGTGGATCTTATTACTACAAGAGTTTGACTTAGAAATAAAAGATAAAAAGGATTTGAAAATGTAGTAGCTGATCACCTCTCTAGACTAGAGTTAGTGGATAAGAAAGTGGACGAGACCCCAATTGGAGATGAATTCCCTGATGAGCAACTTTTTGCTCTTTCTTCTATTTCAATCCCTTGGTATGCTGATTATGCTAACTATATAGTTTCTGGAATTTTACCCCCTAATTTAACTTTTCATCAAAGGAAGAAGTTTTTAAAATATGTTGGGCATTATATGTGGGAAGAACCCTACTTATTTAAAATTGGTGTGGAAGGAATTATCAGGCGTTGTGTACCCGGGGAGGAAATGGCCTCCATCTTGGCTCATTGCCATGACATGTTGATCGGTGGCCACTATGGCCCATCCAATACTGCTGCCAAGGTTCTGCAATTAGGTTTTTTCTGGTCTACTGTTAGGAATTTCATGTTAGATGTTTTGATGATGACAAGATAGGATTTTATGTTAGACCCCAAAAATAATGTAAGTTTCTGTTTTCATAGACCATCTGTATAAGTGTTTGAAAGTATGTAAGTTTATTCAGGCTTGTAATTTTTATCTTTGTAGATTTTAGACTAGGTATTAGATACCAAATTGCTAATAGAATTCTAGATGAGTCTATTAGAGATAAAGTTGAAGATCAGCGTCTGAAGTCAAAAGAAAATGGAGATTTGTTCTTAGCGTCTGTCAAACGTTAAAGGACTATTTCAAGATTTGGATCAAGCGCTCAAAGCACTCCAGCGATCAATATCAGATTCACTTGAAATAAATCCTCAAGTCATGAAGGACTTAAATGCAATCATTCAACGGACATTTATTTCCAACGGGTAATAAATTCAAATGTATTAAAAGCCTGATAAGAGCATTAAATGTCATAAGCTACTATGACTTGTGGACAAGCCACCTTTTGACCAAACTGTCAGGATTTTAGAGTTCAAACTTGCTCCTATCCAATCAGAACCAACAGGATTTCAGGAATGTCAGAGAAAAGGCTGATTAACTCGTGGCGTGAAGAACACGTGTTCACATGTGTCCAACAGACAATTTCTAAGAATAGCCTATAAATACCCCATTCCAGCAAACCCTAAAAATACACAACGTACATACACAAGAAACACGCGAAAAACTTTACTGAAATATTTTTCTCAAAAGAAAAGCTTAGAAACTTCATAGCCAAAACCTTTCAAGCTTTTTACATACATTCCAGACAGTCACAAATATCTCAAACATCTTCCAAAGAAGAAACCTCAATTCTTACGGAGATATTCCAAGTTGTTTGATCTTTCCAAAAACAAACAAAACCTGTGTGACAAATGTTAGGTTGACTCATTCCCTCGGGTGGCTCGTGGCAGCGAAAATTAAAATTTTACAAAAGTAAACATACAACCACCCGAAAGCAGGAATATGAAGTTGGTTCGATCGAATTTGATAAGGAGGTAAGCGAAATTATACCTTTCGAAAATTTCGTTTCACCTCGTACTTTGGATCTCAGCAACCCTGTGGTGCAAATCCACACAATTTCCCTTGGGTGAGAAATTGCCCGTCGTCTTTTCGTATCTCCCGGTTTAGAGTGCTCCAAGCATCCCACCTCTAAGATGTATCCACACTTCGTTTAAGTCACCAATCTTGTTGCCTTGCGTGCTAGACAACAAAACTATTCTAAGCTTAACTTAGGCTTGATTATGTGAAGGGTAGGAATATTTTCTAAATCGTTTCATTCAACACATGAATAGAACGACGTCTTGTTGGAAAGAGGAGAGAGCTGGCCGAGTTTTTAGTCTAGGGAGGGGGGCGGATTTCCAGCAAAAATCCTTATTTTTAGTCTCCTTCATCTCTTATTTATAAGTGAAGATTACCTAGAGTCCAATTAGGAAAAGGAAACTTCCTTTCTCCTAAACTCTCTAGTAATCCTTATCCTATGAGGTGATAAGTCAAACAACTTATCAATGATGAAGACTTGGAGGAGGGAAAAACTCTTTTCCTCCTCCACCACATGAAAAACGCCCCCTCCCTTATTTTCACTCATAAAAATCAGTCAACTCAAGTCAATTGGATTTTAGGATTTAATTTTGACTTCTCAATTTAATTATAGGCCCAACCCATCAATTAAATACAAGTCAGATTAAATCCAACCAACTAATTCCAATATTTATTTATTTAACTTGGGCTCCACCCAATTAAATAAAATACTTGGAATCTACTAGATCCATTGATTTAATTTATTCTACAAGATTAATTCAAAGAGTAAAATTAATTGAATCCTTCAATTAATTTATATTCCATATTAGGAAAGTACTACACTTTTCTAATTCCCTCAATTTCCTCGAAATTGATTAATCACATCTATTCAAGCAGTGACTCTCTCGAGTTAGTGTGTGATCCCTTAGGCTCGTTTCTATCTAGTAGCAAGTACACCTTCCCACAGTGCTAGTGTACCTTCCTAAAATGGAAAGTACTAGATTAAATCAATGCTTTGATTTAATCAAGCCTCGAATTAGTCACCAAGTTAATTCTCGGCACTTACAAATCGCGGTTGCCCACCTAGTATAGGGTCCCGAAGACCTAGATAAAATGAAAGTAAAGATACGCCTTTTGCGATCTTGATCCTTGCATCTAATCTCCCGATTGAATCTAGAGTAGTGGCTAAGGTCGAAGCTCTATTAATTCAATACTATGTTTCCCACGTTATGTGAAAGGGACTTCGACTATCTAAACAAGGAAACCCTACGCCTCTTTAGATATCTTACTTCGGCCGAAGATTCCTTAAGTCGATTCACTATGTAACCATAGGAGATTAACTGACTGGCTAATGTCAGAGATAGATTTCTCTCAATTCTCACGTGCCTTACTACGTAAGACGTGCATGTCTGAGTTTGCCAATATTCGATCATCTAAAGTGATCATGTAACAAATCAAGAACATGCGCGGTTACGCATAAGACATCCAATGGAATCTTAGGTCCATAAGGATTACTCTTCCATGGGGTTGTTCTCCTCGCCCATTACCACAATGGCAACCCTTATATATGCATTGGCTTTCACCGTGCCATTATCTATGGAATGAGATACACTTCTCCTAGAGTATGCATCATATGTGCAAGTCTTTTGGGTTGCATCGATATCCCTTTATCTCGATGAACCCTTTCAGGACTTGGAACAATGTTTAAAGATCACAGCCTTCGAGACATATTCCATTATTGCCACACCCAATGTGCAATGATGTCCCATAGCTATGTGTGATCCTTCGGGACTTTATTCTAAGCCAAAGTAAAAACTAATTTAAGAATAAAGACATGCCACATGTAAAAGAGATTGACTTTATTTATATGAAAACGATTGTTCAATTCTAGAGTTACTATTACAAAGAATGGCGCCCAATAATTGGTGCGCCGGGCACTAACTCTAACAACAAAACCCTCAACCTTTCATCTGAGTGAGAAAGTTGTTGAACCTCTTACAGGCAGTATTTCTGAGTGAGAGAAGCTTGTAGAAGAAGATCTTCATTGGTGCTGAAATCTGTGTGATCAAGGAGCCCGAGATCATCTTTCACCTCTTTACTATCTTATAGAAGATTCAGTGTGATTCTTTGATAATCAACTTAGTAATTTCTCTCCAAGTGAAAAGGAGAAGAAGGACGTAGCTGGGATTACATCACCCAGTGAACCTTACAATTTCTTGTGTTATTTACTATTATTTTTGTCTTGCTTTATATTCTCTTATTTATTCTGAAAAAGACAAACTAGACTGCCAAGCGACTATTTAACCAAAATGAATGCTAAAGCTTTAAAAATCATTTCCGTTGTGCTAACCCTGATTAAGCGAGTCAAGCTTTACCCTACTTTGGTAAATTGCTAAAATCACTAAGTCCAAGTTATCTTTACTGTAGCGCTTGACCTAGCGCTTAACTTTCCAAGCATTCAAAACTTTAAAAGTGATATGAAATTTTTGAAGTCGAAAAAGTCTTCAGGGTCTATTCAACACCCCCCCTTCTAGACCCTTTCGTATGCCACTTGGGACCACCAAGTGGTATCAGAGCGGTTGAAGTAGAAACCTAAGCGTTTCCAAGTGTAACTGCTTGTTTAGATCCATTTTTCTAAACTTAGTCGCTTTAAATTTTCTCTTAAACATCTCATTATGGCTTTTAACAAAATGCCTAAGTTGATAAAGTCAAACTATGATTCTTGAAAACTTAGAGCATTCGTGTATTTATGCTCTTGCGATAATGAAATGTGTGATGTAATTTCAGATGACCCCATTAAGATCATGAAAGTGATAACTCGAGCACCTGGAGCTGATGAAGCAACTCCAGATGGTTATGTTGAAAAACCCAAGTTAGAATGGACGCCAGATGATAGAAAAAGAGCTAATCTGGATAATGTTGGACGAAGTGCACTTTACTCAGCGTTAGGTGATAATGATGCATTGTTCAACAAAATCAAACAATGTAAAACATCAAAAGAGATATTGGATAAGTTGGCTATAGTGTGTGACACGAAAAATCCTTACGTGTTTGCACAGCAAGTGGACTGGTCGTGTGTAGTAATAAAGTGGATTTTTAAGTCCGGATTGTCGATCCCACAGAGACTTGTATTTTAGACTTCTTGAATTTAAAGCAAGCAATAATTAAACTAAAACTAAAGATTTAAAGATTTTAAAAGCAATAAAATAAACTAAAACAAGAATTAACTCAAATATTATGGAAGCAAGATACAAGAAACAAGATGTCGAAATCTAGATAGCTATGGAAGAGAGCAACTAAGACACATGTGTTGGCATAATTTATTTAATTCTTGTTAAAATCACGTTATCATATTATTAGACTACTGTTGCTTTGGTGGAAAAAACCTTAAATAATTACTACACGATGTTTCAGCTGTAATAATCCTATGACTACGTGATGGTTCTCTAAATACGTCTATCCAAGAATCAAATCATTAGCCATGCATTCACATTTTAGAATTTCCCCGGATGAATCCGGCTAACTGCACCTGAAAATCTATACCTATCTCTAGGAGCAATTCCTCATGTTTTTCGGATGATGTGATGATTTCTTTGAACCCTAACTTATATTCTCTCGAATGAATAAACTAAGCTAATTAGCAAGCATATGGTGATCAAACATATGATTGGAATTAAAGCACAAAATCAATACACAAAGCAACAATAGAATTATTATGAAAAACACAATTTATAACCCAAATATCATAATTTAGCCTCAACATGGCCTTAGTTCGAAGAATCTAATTCATCATAAAAGATAAAAGATAGAAACTTAAATTAAGATTCATATTCATAGAAAAAAATAAATCTAAATCTAAGAAACTCCCTCGTATTTTTGATGGATGAACTTCGATCTTCATCTCTTCCATGCATCTTGATTTCTTCACCATCAAGGGTTCTTGAAAATCTTCATGAATATGTAAAAACTATGTCTAAACCCCACTAAGGCTCTATTCTATGTGTATTTCAGTCTCCTTTACCCTAGAGAACTGATCTAATATATATAAGGGTGGAAGGGAAAGACTCCAACTTGAATTAGAATTGGAAATTTCCAAAAATCTGCTGTTTTTCCCGTCATACTCAACGTTCGAACGTCCACAAGCTAACGTTCGAACGTTAGAAACAGAAACATTTTGCCTTCTGTGCAGCAATCTTGTTTCCTTCATAACGTTCTTTACAGACCTCCGATTTTGGTGATTCAAGTTTCCACGTGATGCTAAGACAGAGCTCTACAACGTTGTAGAAGAAGTATTTGTCAAATTCAGTATTTAAATACTCCGAAATGCTGCATTTAGGTCCAGTTTTCCTCAATTGCAATGATTTTCCACCTTTACTCAATAAGCACACAAATTAAACGCATATGCGGCATAAATCATGCATAAACCAATGTAAATAACATAAATATGAAGCTCTAAAACATGTAAATCTCACACCTATCAGTGTGTGAAGGTTCAACACAGATGAAGGAGAACAAGCTCTCCATAGTCATGCAAAGATTTGTGCATTTCAAGATGCAGCCCAATGAGACGCTAGAACAATTGGACGCAAGATTTACTTTGCTCATTACAGAGTTAGAGTCACTAGACAAGGAGTTGACCAACAAGGAAATGGTCAATAAGATTTTCAGAAGTCTTCCAAGCAAGTATTTGATTAAGACTGTTACTATGAGAGAATCACAGACATTGGACACTCTTACTCCAGAACATGTGTTTTTAGAGTTAAAGGCATTTGAGTTCGAATTGGGAGAAATCAGCGACACATCGACTGAATCAGGAGCTTTAATCACTACCACCAAAAGTAAGGGTAAAGCGATTAGTGAGGTGAAATCAACGGAATCCAATGAAGAAAAAGAGATGGCTTTATTAGTCAAGAAATTCAAAAAATTTCTAAGATATGAAAAGAGAAATCCTATTAGACAAACTTCATTTCAAACCCCTCCCCCTGCTCCAGCGCCTTAGTATCAAGCGCCAGTGTATTCTACACCTCAACCAGTAGCGCCAATTCCTTATCAAGTGCCTACAACTCCTAATCAGAATCTCTCAGCACCAGTTATTTCAAAGCGATTAACCACTGAACAAAAAATAAAAACTAATTTGTGTTATAATTGTAGGAAACCAGGGCACTACCAGGTAAATTGCCCTTATCCAAATGTGTCTAAGCCCACAAGGCAAGACTATATGGATAGAAACCAATTCAGGAGCAACCTTCGCCAACAAGGTTTGATAGCGAAATCTGAACCATTCTCCGCACCTGAAGAGGATTTGGAATCATCAGATGAAAGCAGTGATGATGAGCCAATGAGCGACTCAGCATTAATTTGTCTCATGACAAATCGATGATGAAGCGTCTGACGATTCGCTACCAGAGGTAACCACTGAATTATCTCATCCTCTTTCATATGATGGATTACTTGACAAAGTTAATGAATACTATAAAGATTGTCACGATGCCGCCAAAATATATCAAAATCACTTCGCTATTATTTCATCGCTCACAAGTGATAAAGTAACGCTCAAAGCAGAGTTGCAAGTTCAACAACAATGCATTGAGAAGAACCAATCGCTTGAGAGTGAGATTACTCAATTGAAAAGCGATCTTGATATAATAGTCAAGAGAGAAGCTGATCTGATTGCTAGACTTGCCAAACTAGAATAGCTCGTCTCATCATTATCAAAAGCTTCAAGAAAGTTGGATAATGTCACTGAGGTAACAATAATGTTTGGTGAAAAGACTGGTTTAGGATGTAATAAATTCGGTAAACAACCAAATAAATCTAATGTTACAGCGAACAACAAAGGAAAGGGTGTTTTCTTTGTTGAGAAAGATTCACAAAGTCAAACACCGAATGAACCAAGTGACAATGGTACGAGGCCAAATGAAAAAGCTAAAGCTGACTCAGGCAAAGGAAAGGCGAAAGAAAATGATCCACAAAGACGGGTTCATCCAAACGCTCAAAAAGCTAAAGATAAACCTGACCACTGTGAATCAAGCGCTAACCGTCAAACACCAAAAGTACAATCCAAGCCAGCGCCATGGAAATATCAGCGTCAATATCCAAGGTAGTCAAGACCACATTATCGATATTATGATGATTATGATTATGACTATGACTATGATTACTATTATAATCAAGGATATTACTATACACCCAAAAAGCACACACAACACAATGTGAAACCCAAGAAGGCCAGTATTCCTACAATGAAGACTAGGCAAATATGGGTTCCTAAAGTTCTAATTCAAACTAACGATGCTACTAGTGTTAAAGGACCCAAGCAACAATGGGTACCTAAATAGAAATAAAACTTCCCTTTTGATTGCAGGTACCTAGAGCTAGAGTCGATGCATATGTTTGGTACTTCGATAGTGGATCGTCAAGGCACATGACTTAGTGGCCGGCGCCCCAATTATTGGGCTCCATTCTTTGTAATAGTAACTCTGGAATTGAACAATCATTTTCATATAAATAAAGTCAATCTCTTTTATAAGTGTGGCATGTCTTTATTCTTAAATTAGTTTTTACTTTGGCTTAGAATAAAGTCCCGAAGGATCACACATGGCTATGGCACATCATTGCACATTGGGTGTGGCAATGATGGAATATGTCTCGAGGGCTGTGATCTTTAAACATTGTTCCAAGTCGTAAAAGGGTTCATCGAGATAAAGGGATATCGACGCAATCCAAAAAACTTGCTCATATGATGCATACTCTGGGAGAAGTGTATCTCGTTCTATAGATACTGGCACGGTGAAAGCCAATGCATATATGAGGGTCGCCATTGTGGTAATGGGTGAACTGAACAACCCCATGGAAGTTCCTAAAATGGATTCCCAGTCGAATGTGGAACTTCCAGTGGTTTTGTAGTATAAGAGTAATCCTTATGGCCCTAAGATTCCATTGGATGTCTTATGCGTAACCGCGCATGTTCTTGATTTGTTACATGATCACTTTAGATGATCGAATATGGGCAAACTCAGACATGCACGTCTTACGTAGTAAGGCACCTGAGAATCAAGAGGAATCTATCTCTGACATTAGCCAGTCAGTCAATCTCCTTTCTTCGTACTTTCTGGAGGTGGGTGACCCAAAGACCTTACCTAAGATGTTTTAGACTTATAAACTCTAAGAAAGGTTTTAGAAATCGATATCGAACTTATCTCAATGATATTTGCAATCTAGTTTGAATGATGAATGGGTAAAATTTACGTTATCGCATATATGTTTGTTGCTTGGCATGTTTATGTGATAAGGGGATGAGCCACGAGCCTAGTCGTAGTATTGGTTTTCGATGTGTGTAATTATTCTAGAGTTGTAAATAATACCTGGTTTGGCTCTTTACTTTTCCGTATAGTAGATTAGTAGTTTTTGGTATTCTATGTAATTGAAGACGGAGCAAGGAGACGGAGCCAAGACTTGAAGACTTGTATGCTGAGGCGATAACATTGTAATAGTCTTAGCTAGTTTTTACTTTCTAGAATGTCCAAACCCACTTTGTCTTGAGTGGGTTACTAGGTTAGGGCTCGAGGTGGTTCATTCTCAATTTTACCGCTTTGTGGATGTTTTATTTATCTGTTTATGATGATTATGTGATGTAATGCATGCATAGGATAGATAAATAAAACAAGATAATTAAATCTGATGAGCCCTCCCTATAAGTATGTTATAATTCCCTCCTGAGAAAAATATTAGGTTTAAGTGATAGTAAGAATGGAATTCTATTATCATGCCTTCCATCATAAGTATTCACCATGTCAAACGCCGCTAAAGGTTCAATCCTTTTGCTAAAAAATGGGGTGGATTGGATCCGAGGTAGGCTGTGAGTGTTTACTAAGCACTACGGTGCCCCGTGGAAATCGGTTGGTTTCATTGCTTTGCTCAGAAAATGGGGCAATGAAATTGATGGTTATACATGGAATATTTGATGGGTTGAGTCTAACATTGTCCCTTATGTGTTAGCTCAGAAAATGGGGCACATGTGGGAGATGAGGAAAACCACCTTGAGAACTATCTAAAAATATAGAAGGCCCGGTAAGGCTACTATTCAAAATCATCGTAGCTCAGAAAATGGGGCATATGATGAAGTGAGAATAGATCTAAAGCCCACTAAAGAAACTAACGTTTCTTCGAATCATGTCAAGAGGGTGGTGTGATTTGAGAAAAATAGTGGGAGACTTGCACAATTAAATACCAAATTGTATAAGGACTTTATTTAAAAATCCGTTATTAATTGTTTGTTATGCATTTTTGTAGATAAACGAAAATGGCTAAAAATCCTCTTTATACAATTCTTGAAACCAACAAACTGAACGGACCAAAATTTTCGGATTGGCTTAGAAACCTAAAAATCGTTCTTCAATATGAAAGGAAGGATTATATCCTGACGGCTATACAGCCGGAGATTAACAATGAAAGCAGTGATGAGGATACAGAGTACGCAAAGCTGTGGTCGGATGATAACATCCAAGCTAGATGCATCATCATAACTTCTATGTCAAATGAGTTGCAAAAGCAACATGAAAATATGATGATGGCAAAGGAAATCATCGACCACTTAGAAGAGCTTTACAGTACTAGGACTAGGAGAGAACGATATGCTATATCAAAACAACTATTTAGAGCAAGGATGAATGAAGGGGCGTCTGTGAGTGAGCACATCCTTAAAATGATCCAATTAATTCATAAGATGAATGATTTGGATGTGCTACTCGATGAAGACCTTTGTGTCGACCTTGTGCTTCAATCTCTCCCAAAGTCATATGATCAATTCGTCATCAATTTCAATATGAACAACTTGAATGCTTCATTGAATGAATTGTTGAACATGTTGATAACTGTTGAAAGCACCATCAAGAAGGACAAACCGGTGCTTCTTATGAATTCCTGTTCAAAAGCCAAGAAGGGCAACAAGAAGAAGAATAAGACTAAAGGTAATGGTGGTGTGAAGAAGTTAAAGAAGCCAAAGTCTGAGAAGTCGGATAAGTGCCATAAATGTGGGAAATTTGGACACTGGCAAAGGAACTGCAAAGAGCCTCCGGCTCAAGGTATGATCTTTGTTGAAGTTAACTTCCCTGTTAACGATTCTTCTTGGGTTTTTGACACTGGATGCGGTGTTCATATCTGCAATGATTTGCAGGTGATGAAAAGAACCAAGGAGCTAAGTAGAGGAGATATGACCCTACGGATGGGGAATGGAGCATTGGTTGCTGCCAAAGCCATGGGGACGATCTACTTAGGGTTAGGAGATAAGAAATTAGTTTTACATTCCGTTTCTTTTGTTCCTGAAATAATAAGAAATATTATCTCGATTCCGGTTTTGGATAGTGAAGGATTTTGTTTTGAGATTCGTAATAAAAGTTTACTCTTGTTTTATGAATTGTCTCTTATTATGGAATCAAAAATGAAGGATGGAATGTATACTATATCCCCAATAATTTCTAATCTCAATATTCAACAAAGTAACAAATGTAAACAAAATAATCAAGTAAACGCACAAATGTGGCACGAAAGACTTGGACATATTTCCAAAGAAAGAATTCAGACATTGGCAAAACATTTAGGTGTAAATGACTTAGATGAATTGTCAAGTTGCGAATCATGTCTTAAAGGAAAGACTTTGAATATTCGAATCGGTCCATCTGAAATGATATCACACATTTCATCATCACAAGCACAAAGATAAGCAAAAACTTTGACCTTCCATGAGTCATAATTTGACTCGGTCAACTTAAGAACTTTTGAAAATGCCATGAAAATTTTTAAAGCAACTAATTTTTTTTTAAAACTGGATCTAAACAAGCAGTTACGCTCGGAAATTTTAAAAATTTTCAACTTGAACCGCTTTGATACCACTTCTTGGTCCCAAGTGGCATACGAAAGGGTCTAGAATGGGGGGTTGAACAGACCCTGAAGTCTTTTTCGTCTTCAAAAATATTCGTATTAAAATTGGTTTTGGACGCTTGAAATGTAGGCGCTTGACTAAGCATCTAATGAAGACTGTTTTTAGAAAGTTAACTTAGACTTCAAGATTTGAATACTATAACCAAATATGGTTTAAACGTTCACTTCTTTGATCAGTGTTAGCACAGCGGAATTGATTTTAGTCTTCTGGTTTGAAAGCTTTTTGCTTCACAAATTTTTTCTTAGTTGCTTAGCGATTGATTGTGTTTACTTAACAGATTTATGCAATGATATGATGATATGGAAATTGACTGTAAAGTAAAGAACACAATATTTGTAAGGTTCGTTGGGTGGTTGATAGGAGTCGTTTTTGCACATGTTCTTAACCCCTTTTATTGACAATTTAGGTCTATTTATAGCTTAAATTGTGCCACTTGTACCTTTAATATGTGTATTAAGTGAATTCAGGCACTAAGCGACGTTGCATGAAGAAAAGGGCAAAAGACGGTGTATAGAATGATTTTCTAAAGAATGCTTCGCAGACCTGTGCCCAAGCGCCAGTTCGGCCATGCCCAGGCGCCAGCTGAAGACATGAAGACAGAATGCTACGCAGTACGGCGCCTAGGCTCCACACATCCTGCGCCTAGGCGTGATACCATCCGCGCCCGAGCGCTATCACACGCGCGCCTGGGCGCCGCCCGACTTTTCCCCCAAGAAACTCCTGCCACGTAGTCGGCGCTTAGGCACCGATCCACTGGTGTCTGGGCGTCGTTGTAACCATTTTTGGAAGCTATAAAAGGAAATTTTTAGCTCATTTGAAGGGTTCGAATTCTTGGGGATTGCACTTTTCTGGGATTTTGAGCCACAAATTCATCAATTGGAAGAGATCAAGAAGGAAGGTTAGCTTGGGGATTGAAGATTGAAGTGAAGATCCATCATCAATTCAACATAGGGAGTTTTAATAGTTTTCTCATTTCATTATTGTCCATGAATATGTATATGAATCTATCTATGTCCTTTATGCCATTAACTATGAGCTCAACTTGTAAGACTAGGGCCATGTAAGGCCAAATTGTGATTTATGCTTATAATAGGATTGTTGAAGTGATTCTTATGTTGTTATGTGGTGTGAATTTGTGTTTTTTCTTGTTTGACATATGCTCGATCACCATATATTAGAATCTTATGCCTAGGTGAATATTTCGAGAGAAAATTAACTTAGGGTGCAAGAAATTCACACCATAACCCGCAACCAATGAGGAATTGCCCTAGACATAGGTAAAGATTCCTGGGTGAAGTCGTTCGATCTAAGTTGAGTGAGCTCTAGTGCGTTAATGCGTGTTTGGTGATTAGATTTTCGGGTAGATATACTTAGGAAACCATCATTCAATCATAGGAGTGTAGCACGAGACATCAGTTATTCTTTACCCTAGGAGCTTTCACCATAGCAACATAAGCGTAAACCTTCAACGAGAATCTTTATAAGTATAATTGAGCAATTTGGACCTAACATGTGCTTTAGTCTCCCTTTATAATTGGTCTTCAACCCTTCGCGTGTCTTTGTTCTTATCTTATGCGTTTTACCTTCAATTTACCTTTACTTTATTTGTTCTTTTTCATTATAAAATCATAAACTAAAATTCAAGTCCTTGTGGTTCGACAACCCGGACTTTTTGTCCATCTATTACTACACACGACTAGTATACTTGCTATAAAAGCACGTTAGGTATTAGCGTGTCAGTGGTGTAATCCCAACTACGTCCTTCTTCTCCTCGAACACTTGGAGGCAATCCAGTAAATTGATTCTCGAAGAGTCACACAGAGACTTCTACAAAATAGGGAACAAATGGATGTCGATGGCTTGAGCTCCTTGGTCACACAGATTTCTGCTACAAGACACTTCTATTCTCAGAAGACGATCTCGAGCTCCTTGATCACACATATTTCAGCTCCAATAAAGACCTTCTTCAACAAGCTTCTTTTACACAAAAATACTGCTTGTGAATCAACAAACTTTCTCACTCAGATGAAAGGTGTTGAGGGTTTATTGTAATAGGTTTGTTTGATGTTGGGAAGTTCAAATAACTTGGGATATCTTAATAATAGTGTAGGGTTCTTCTATGAAGATGTTTGAGATATCGGTGACTGTCTTTGGAATGTATTTGTGAAGCTTGATGGATTTTGGCTATGGGGTTTACAAGCTTTTCTCTCAAATTATTTTTCAGCTCTCTCTCTTTTTTTCTTTTTCTTCTTTTTCACATCACATCCTAGAGTATGCTGAAGGGTACTATTTATAGAGATTCTTTGGATTTGTCCATTCGACACAATCAGGCGCGTATCTCTAACGCAGCGCGTCAAATAGTCCCATTCTGACATTCCTGAAAATTTGTTGGTTCCGATTGGACAGGAGCAGGTTTGAACTCTGAAAAACTGACAGTCTAGTTAAAAGGTGGCTTGTCCACAAGTCATACTGTCTTGTTTACATTTAATACACTTATCAAGCATTTAATGCATTTTGAATTTATTTTTCGTTAGAAATATATGTCCGTTGGTGATTGCATTTAAGTCCTTGATAACTGGGGTTTTATCCTTTAGGTGAATCTGAAAGCTGGACGCTTGAGTCAGACACTTGAGTCAGACACTTGAGTCGGATGCTTGAGTCGGACGCTTGAGTCGGACGCTTGAGTTGGATGCTTGAGCGCTTGAAACAGCTGAGCGCGTGAAATCAACTGAGCGCTTGAGACAGCTGAGCGCTTGAAATCAGCTGAGCGCTTGAGACAGCTCCTGAAACAGTTCTTTAGTGTTTGACAGATGCTTGGAACAAATCTTCATCTTCTTTTGACTTCAGACGCTTGAATCTTCAACTTCATCTTTGATAGACTCACCAAGAATTCTATCAGCGAATCGGTATCTAATCCTAAGTCTAAAATCTACAAATATAAAAATTACAAGCCTAACAAAATAATAAACTTTCAAACGCTTATACATATATTCTATGAAAGTACAAACTTACATTCTTTTAGGGTCTAACATAAAATCCTATCTTGTCATCATCAAAACATCTAACATGAAATTCCTAACAAATATCGAGGAAATTGAGGGAATTAGGAAAGTGTAGTACTTTCCTAATATGGAATATAAATTAATTGAAGGATTCAATTAATTTTACTCTTTTAATTAATCTTGTAGAATTAATTAAATTAATGGACCTAGTAGAGTCCAAGTATTTTATTTAATTGGGTGGAGCCCAAGTTAAATAAATAAATGTTGGAATTAGTTGGTTGGATTTAATTTGATTTGTATTTAATTGATGGGTTGGGCCTATAATTAAATTGAGAAGTCAAAATTAAATCCTAAAATCCAATTGACTTGAGTTGACCGATTTTTATGAGTAAAAATAAGGGAGGGGGCATTTTTTATGTGGTGGAGGAGGAAAAGAGTTTTCCCCTCCTCCAAGTCTTCATCATTGAGAAGTTGTTTGTCTTATCACCTCATAGGACGAGGATTACTAGAGAGTTTAGGAGAAAGGAAGTTTCTTTTTCTAATTGGACTCTAGGTAACCTTCACATATAAATAAGAGATGAAGGAGACTAAAATAGATGATCAAAAATTGCTGGAAAACCCCCCTTCCTCCATGACGTCGTTCTATTCATGTGTTGAATTAAACGACTTAGAAAATATTCCTACCCTTCACATAATCAAGTCTAAGTTAAGCTTAGAATCGGTTTGTTGTCTAGCACGCAAGGCAAGACGATTGGTGACTTGAACGAGGTGTGGATACATCTTAGAGGTGCAACGCTTGGAGCACTCTAAACCGGGAGATACGAAAAGACGACGGGCAATTTCTCACCCAAGGGAAATTGTGTGGATTTGCACCACAGGGTTGCTGAGATCCAAAGTACGAGGTGAAACAAAATTTTCAAAAGGTATAATTTCGATTTCCTCCTTATCAAATTTGATCGAACCAACTCTATAATCTTATTTTCGGGTGGTTGTACGTTTACTTTTGTAAAATTTTAATTTCCGCTGCCACAAGCCACCCGAGGGAATGAGTCAACCCAACAGACTGGTTCCAAGGATCTATTGATCAACTATCAAGCTGCTAATGGTCCTCAAGTTATATTCGGTGATAACTCCAAAGGTAAAACTAAAGGTATTTGTATCATGCATAGGGGGAACATCATGATTAGTGATGTATATTATGTTGAGGGTCTTAAGCATAATTTGTTAAGCATTAGTCAATTTTGTGGTAAATGCTTTGAAGTAAAATTTTCAAGCAACTTCTGCTATGTTAACAACGCTAAGACTAAGTCTACTAAATTAAAAGGAAAACGAACAAACAATGTGTATTTAGCAGATTGGAATTCTACAATTGATAACAACCCCACATGCTTTGTTGCTAAAAGTCAAAATGAATTGGGTTGGTTATGGCATAGAAAAATGAATCACCTCAACTTTAAGGCAATCTCTCAATTAATATCGCTAAATCTAGTAGAGGGATTACCTAAGGATTCCTTTCAAAAAAATCTCTTATGTGATGCATGTCAAATGGGTAAACAAGTTAAATCATCTTTTAAGAAGAAACCATGCCTATATACTTCTAGAGTTCTTGAACTATTGCATCTAGATTTGTTTGGTCCTATTCAAATCATGAGTGTTAGTGGTAAAAAGTACTCGCTAGTAATAGTTGATGCTTTATCTTGCTATACATGGGTAGAATTCCTAGTGACCAAGGATGAAACTAGTGTCAAGCTCATATTGCTAATTCGTCAATTGCAAACTTATAAAGATCTCAAGGTGACAAGAATTAGAAGCGATAGAGGAACTGAATTTACTAACCAATTTGTTGAGAAGTTTTGTATAGATTTTGGAATACTTCATGAGTATTCTGCCCCTAGAACACCTCAATGGAATGGAGTGGCCGAGCGACGGAACATAACGCTTAAAGAAGCTGCTAGGGCGATACTTGCAGAGTCTAAGCTGCCTCAAAGGTCTTGTCCCGAAGCTATTAATACTGCTTGCTACACTCAGAACCGGTGTATGATCAACAAGCAACATGAAAAGACTTCATACGAGTTGTGGAAGGGACGTAAGCCTAACGTTTCATATTTTCATGTATTTGGTTCAAAATGTTTCATTCATAACAATGGATCCCAAAGTCTAAAGACGTTTGATCCTAAAGCAGATGAGGAAATCTTTCTAGGCTATGCCAAGAATGGAAAGAGTTTTTGCATTCTAAATAAGATCAAATCGAAGGTTGAAGAATTCATTCATGTTGTGTTTGATGATGCTAACCAAGAACCGAGTAAGGTTAATCTTGATGATGTAGGAATTGAAGATCTTGCCCAACAAGCATCACAAATCAATCTTAGTGATGATAGTGATGATGATGAGGACGATGAGATCTTTGTGTCTAATCCTAAGATTACTCGTGAGGTTACTAATGATGATATTGTCAGAATCGCTGATGATCATGAAGAGAATGACCATCAAGAGCAAATTAGAACTGTGAATGATGCAGCGACTGCGCCAGAGACAAATGAGGATCAAGCAATTGATAATCAAGAGTATGGTCTACAAATTGGATAAAGCTACTACTAATGAGGCCTTAAATCAAGCACACTCAAGAGAAGCGATGCAAGAATGACACTCTCACTCTATCTTCATTTTATAAGGTTAAGGGTGGCCTTCTCGAATAAGCGCAGTTCGTTGGACATGACAACATCTATTTAGAAATTACCCACTCTAATAGAATGATATCTTCTCTTGGCAGCGTTGATACAACATTATTTAAAATTACCCATAATGTATGATTTATGTTGATGATATTATATTTGGTTCTACTAATAAGCGATTGTGTGAGAAATTTTCGAAAATGATGCAAGATCAATTTGAAATGAGCATGATGGGTGAATTAACTTTCTTCTTAGGATTACAAGTTAAACAACTCCTTAATGGCATATTTATAAACCAAGCTAAATATACAAGAGATATGATAAATAAATTTGGTATGGAAAATGCATTATCTTAAAAAATTCCAATGAGCCAAATGCTTAAGTTAGATAAAGATGAAAGTGGGAAGAAAATCGATATCACTAGCTATAGAGGTATCATTGGATCACTTCTTTATTTTACCACCAGTGGACCTGACATTATATTTTCGGTATGCATGTGTGCACGCTTTCAAGCTGATCCTAGAGAATCACACTTAAATGCTGCCTAGAGAATCCTTAAATACCTAAAAGACACACAAAATGTGGGCTTATGGTATCCAAGGGACTCTCCTTTTGAGCTAATTGGTTACTCAGACGCAGATTTTGCAAGATGCAAAATAGATCGTAAGAGTACTAGTGGTACATGTTAATTTCTAGGTGATAGACTAATTTCAAGGCATAGTAAGAAACAACAATCCATAGCGACTTCTACCGCTGACGCAAAGTACGTAGCCACTGGGAGCTGTTGTGCACTGATAAGTCTTTTGAATGAGGATTTGATCGTTAATCAACTTAGATTGGTATTAGGTGTTGATTTACGCATGATCTTGAGCTTGAAATCAAAAGAAGATAGTTGATGAAAGATTTTACACAATGCTCATATAGACCGAGATTTTCGTCAACTTAAAAGCCATCAGATTAAGTTTCTTCTCCAATATTGAGAGCATTGTCTTAGCTTCACGTAGCAACTTGAATCACCTCAATCCGATATCGTAGGGATTTAGATTAAAATACGAAAGCTGCGCATTTTGACAGACGACCGCGGCACGGGAAAAAATCCACGTTTTGTGCCGCTTCATTCTAGGCTGGAAATGCTCTAAACACCAAGGGGAAGCCATTGAAGCTTGATTTTCGCTTGGATCATTTCAACTTGCGTGACAATGTAAGTCAAGCAATGTAAAGTGATATCTCCGGATGCACTTTGCTTTCACATTGGTGTTTGATACTTTGAGACCGAAGGACAAAAATTGACAATTGATATAGAATCGATTCACCCGATTGAAGCTTCGCTTCAACCTAAATGCATGTTACAATCTTCACTCTCATTTCAAGAGATTGAATGGGGTTTTCGCCAGAAGGATAATTGAATTCAGGAATATAGTAGGATCGATTTAAATCACATAGTTGTCTTTGATTATTTTCATAGTATAAAACCATCATCTTATAATTTGCAGAGTCATACGAGCATTGAATCCAATAGACGATACACCTCGGCAAATATAATTTAGACCTAGATACTTGCTAGATTTCGCGTGTCATCCACTTTGGATGTTTATGGAACAATCTAGGTCCTAAATCCATTGTGTAACCAAAGTGTTTTTCAAAATTGAAATAAGTTATCAATTTTAGGGAGAACTTTAAAACTGTACTTGTCTCAATCTATGAGCGACTGTGATAAAAAATGACCTTGAAAATTTTATGCATTGATCACTAGCGTTTATCTTTTATGTATGACAAAATCAATCACTAATAAAATTAAATGAAAATATCTTTTAAAAATCCAAGCGATTGATTTATATCAAAAATCTTCAGCTTTAAGAAATTGAACTTTATTAAAAAGACTTCAGCTTTAAGAATATTCCCACTTAAACACTAAATAACTTTTTCTAAAATTTATACATGGTTTTTATCGCTAAAAAGTAGCGTGTGGATAAGTCCAAAAGATTAGATTTGACAACTGCCCACACGTGCTTATCAAATCAAACTGACGGTTAATGATTCCTATCTAAAAACTAGGCGGTTCAGTAACTGCACATGTCTGAGTACGTGGCAGTGTACTATCAGACGCGTGTAATTCACGCTGAGAATTTCAAAATTATTCAAACATTTTGAGAAAGTAACTGTGGATTTCAAACTTTTATAATTCCTATTTTAACGCACTTTTTGACATCCGTCTTTATGAGTAAATGGCTCAGATTTAATTTTTGTTATTTCCAAAATTAATTTCTGTACACGTGTCATTCATCTAATTGTTGAGTAGTTACTTTTGCCTCTTAATTAAATTCTTTGCAATCCTTACAGTAAATTTTTATCACTTCCAAATACTCCTACTGTAAAAGTTTTCTCTCTGAAGCAAAAAGACTTTTTCTTCTCTCCTCAGCCGAAGCTTTTTTCCGATCATCAATGGCACCCAAAACTTCAAAATTTGCAGCTGGAAAATCTTCCAAAACTGAGAAACCAGTCACTGTTAACGCCGGATTTCTTGTTAACTCGGACTATCCGTTTGATAAAAAGAACTTCCCTCTAAGGACTGTTCTTCCTTTGGTCCAAGAGTGTGGTTTGCGCGATATTATAGCTTCCATTTTTAACGTCTATGAGGAATAAACCCTCTTCTTCTTCCAGAACGCAAAAATCTCCGACAGTGGAAACTCCATTTCCTGCGTCTTTCCCTTTGCTCGTGAGACCTTCGTTCTCACTCCTCAACTTATATCGTCTTTACTCAATCTGCCAATCGATGGTGCCGAATTGGAGAATGTAACTCTAGGAGATGCCACAAAAGTCTGGGTACTAGTCAAGAAAGAAGATGTTGAAGCGGCGTATGAACCCAACTTCAAGAAAAATGATATGAAGGGCGATTATGTCATTCTTGCTGACATCTGCGCAAAGATGATAGAGTGTAGGAAGGGTAGTTTTGATAAAGTTTCCAACCTTTAGTACAAAATGATGGTTGCTATGCTGACCAAGTTGAAAATCAATTGGTCACTGTATGTGTTCAATCGCTTCAAGGCAGCGATGGCCAAGTCAGTAAATCTCAAGCCTTTTGGGATTGTACTTAGTCGTATTCTCAGTGCTAGCGGTTTCATCAACACCGCTGGAAAGAGAATCCCAGCGCTTAAGTTCAATGGAAAAAGATGATCAGCGAGCTGCTCAAACCAAGATGACGTGGCGGTGCAGCGGTTCCAAAAGAAAAGCGCGAGCGACTTCGTGCCGAAGGAGTTGTTTGTAGTGATGATGAAGAACAAGTGACTTCGTCTTCATCATCATCATCAGAAGAGGCAGTGGTGGTCAAGCGACCTAAAAGAAAAATAGTCTTGAAAGTCGCTGAGCCATCAAAGCCAGTGAAGAAGCAGAAGAAGAAGCCGGAGCCCAAAAAGAAACAGAAGTCTCCCTCTCCTTCTCCCAAATCGCCTTCTCCTCCTACCAAATTGCCTTCTCCTCCTACAACGTTTATCTTCTTCCCAGAAGAAGAAGAAGCAGAAGAAGAAGAAGTACCACTAGCTCGTAGGCGTACTCCTTCATCCACTCCAGCTGCTTCAACAAGCGCTCCAGTCGAGCCAGTGTTTCTCCTACTTTTTCGGGCGCTGTTCCTGAACCAAGTTCAAAACCTCAAGCCACTACTCAATCCGAGAGGCTTTCCCGTGTTCAGGGTAAGTACTTGTGATAAACAAAGTATTATATCCTTTCCTCGTTAGTTTCTAAGTCTCTAACGCTAGAATAAACTCTTTTTAGCCGAGTGTGCCGCAAATATCCAGACTATTCTTAACACTCTTGAGAAGTTGCGTATTCCCATTCATGTTGATCCTATTACTTCTTTTCTCGATTTAGATCCAGAAGAAGTTATCCCGGAGCCTGAGGAAATTGTACCAAATGTAGAAACAGATCAAGCGACTGAAACAGTCGATGAACCTCCTCAGGGTAAGCGTTGTAGTATTTTATTAATTTCCACTTAGTTGAAATTTTGCTTGCTTTTCTCAAACGCTTACATGTATCAGCTCAAGATGAACCATCCGCTGATGCACCTCCCCCTCCAGAGGATATCGAGTTGGACGTTGATTTTTCAACAGTGGTGGATATCGCTAAAGAGTTAGACACAGTTCTTGTAGACGCTGAAATTTCTCCAGCTCAAGAAACGACTGTGGATGCTGAGCAGTTGACAGAAGTAGTCCAGATAATTCCCACACCAACTGGTCCTCCTCCTCAAGCGATTGATTTCTTTCGAAGAAGCTATGGCTATGTTTGGTTATGTTTTCAAGTCATATTTGGTCCAAAATTCCCGCCAAACGATGTTTGTTTCACACAATATTTCATCAAAAATACACAACTTTTTTCATCCAAAAAAACATAAGAATTATTTTTCATCTTTCTCTCACTTTGTCCCCTATCTCATTCTCTCTCCTCTATTTTTTATACAAAAATTTTCTCTCTCCTCCCTCTATCCCCCTCTCCTCTCACTCTCTCTCTCCTCACTCTCTCTCTTCACTATTTCTCTTCTCTTTGACCATCTCTTCTCTTTTTTTTTTGTAATGTTTTGTCATATCTTTGACCGTGTACCATTAAACTTTAAAATAGAAAAAAGTTTGTTTGTTTGTCATGCTATCATGAGAAATAATATTGATAAAACATAGATTAAAATTTGTGGATTTTTCTAAAATAAAACTTTCAAATTTTGTTTTTCAAATTAATTATAGTGAAAATATTTGGATTTATATATATCTATATTTATATACATATATATGTTATTTGTACATATTATTTTAAAGTTTTACTAATTTTTTATGTGTGTGGCTGTGTATAATTTATCTCATTGCTAAATTTGTGATTTGATTGTGTGTGTGAATCGAGAAATGCATGTGTGTTACCCATATTTATATGTGTTTGTTTTCTTAATGTATATTATGTGGAAAAAAACAAGGTCTTGGGACGGTCAAAGGCAATTTGACCACGGTCAACTCGGGTTTGACCGAGTCAACCGCGTGAATAGTGACTTGAAGCAAGGGTTTCTTATTTCGTGGTTTTGGTTTGGATTTGGTAATTGACTTGTAGTAGGAGTGACCTAATTATCTAAGAATAGGATTGTATTTTAATAATTTTTAAAATAAATTACTTATTAATATTTTTTTTATAAATTAAATAAAAAAAAAGAAAAAAGAAACGGGGGGGGGGACTGTTCATCGTCTTCCCCAATCTCCCCCAACCCCCCTCACACTCCTTTCCCACGCGCACACACACACACACACAGTTTGAGCGCGCGCACACACACACTGTTACACGCACATACAAACACACACAGAGTCACACACACACACTATTACACGCACACACAAACACACAATTACACACACAGAAACACACACACAGTCACACACGCACACTGTTACACGCACTCTCACACATGCTGATACATATATATATGAATATATACTTTTCTTTTAATTATATATCAACTATTATTAACACTATTACTTATATATATATGTGTGATATATATATATATATATATACTTTTCTTTTAATTTTATATAAACTACTATTACTACTATTACACATATATATATGTACACTAATATATATATATATATATATATATATATACACACACTACTATTACTTACATATATACATATATATTTATCTATATAATAATTATTTCAATCTCAATATTATATTGTAATTTTTAATTATTGACAGACAAAAACTTACATGATTTGACAGCTACAGTAATTTATGTTCCCTCTGAAAACAAAACCAAACACTATCTCACCAAAAAATCACTTAAAAACCAACTCCCAAAACATAACCAAACATTATCCCATCAAAATTGCACGTGTCCCCATAAAATTTTCACCAATAATTTTCACCAAAATACCATCCCAAAACATAACCAAACATAGCCTATAATTTGGATTTAGAATTTTAATACGCTTGGAGAGAAACAACGCTTCGTCTAATGATTGATATGGAGATAAATTTTAAGACTACTCTCCACAATCCAAATCTTTCAGCCCTCCAAAAATCAACCATTTTTGAATCCTTTGCCTCCAGCGAAGTGTCCACAATGAAAGATATCACTGCCCGCCTCGGATATCTAAAACCAACAACGATGACACTTGCTGAGTTTGAGAGTAATTACTTTCAAAAGTACGGCAAAAGCATGGAACGCAATTACTCTTTCAGCCGAACTCATGTCCAGATACGGAATCCACACATATGAGATTGGGGAAAGAATCATGATGAAGAACATCTGCATAAATTAGGATATTCCGCGCTTCCTCAACTCGCTCACTCAAACGCTAACAAATCCGTGGAAAAGCTGCTGAAGTTCTGGAAATGCAAGGGTGCTATGCTTCAAGATCACCCTAACCCCATCAACTTTTGGGTTGAAGATGAAGCCAGAGAGTTTCTTGCAAGAGTATGGGCAGATAACTCCATAGTAGAGAAACAACGTTTCAAGCAACTGCTTGCCACTAGATCTGACAGTGAACTCGCTAAATCTCTCGGGAAAATATGGTCAATGGATACGTCCCGATGGGCTAAAAATTTTATTTTACAGTGCCATTCAATTGAAGAAATGATGAAGTATCCATTTTTATTTAACTTTGGCATCGATTATATGCGTAGTGCATATGCCTTGTTTCGTTTGGAGACGCGCGAATCGCTTGTCGGTCCGATAAACACTTTGCCTTATTTTCGCCAAGGCATGGAACGCTATCTTCGTGAGAAACTTAGACAGATTAGTCAAGGAGGTTATGAGTTAACTTTTGGTCAGCGACTCTAGATTAACTTGAATGAGGATGCTTCTACAAGCAAGCAACCGCTTCTTCCAGGTCAAAGCATAATCCGTGTGAATCTTGATGATGATCACGCTGAGTTTGCTGCGTTCTATAGAGACAGAAGAGCAGTGATAGAGAATACACAAGCGATGTGTATCACTTTCAACCACTATTTTGGGTTAAGTGACTTCCGAGGATACAACCTTCATCCCGTGCTCTTTTGCCAACAGAACATCTAAATGGCCAAAATAATATCACTGATCAGGCTAGTGGACCAAGAAGCAGCTCAAGCGCTAATGCCATTTATTTTGGACTTTTACAACTCGTACATCTCAGGAGTTGATCTACCAGAAGATGTGCAATTTGCCCTAAGCATTGAAGAGCGTGAAGACGCTATATTCTTTATCCCGCAGACCAACCTGATAAGTCTAAGGCACGCCATGGAAGCGATTGGCCCCATTTGGGTCATTGCTGTTGAGAATCCTTCTCCTCCCATGGAGATTGTTGAGATAGTAGAGGAAGTCACTCCTACTGTGGAAGCCGCTCAAATTCCAGATGCTTCTTTGCTAGATATTTCTAGCGCCCCAGTAGTTGAGATCCCTACTCAAGAACCTATTTGTCAGCCAGCGACTGCAGATCCATCCATGGATCAAGAGATTGAGCAAGTTCGGGAAGTACTTGATGAGCCTGAAGAGCCTTTTGTGAGAGACAAATCTAAAGGCAAGGCTGCTGCTTCTAACTCATACGGACTCATTCCATCTCCCAAGCGTTTTTCCTCCTCTGATTCAGATTCAGAAAGTGATCAAGAGAGTCGAAACTTTAGAAGTGCTGTTAGGAACTCACTCAATACCATCGAGGGTTCTTGCTCTAAGCTACTTGAAAATAATGATCTAAATATCAGGATGGTCTTCGACACTAGAAGTCGTGATATTGCAAATTCTGCAACAAAAAGCACTATAGCAATCATGGATAGTATATCACCACTAATCACTGCTGTTTCTGAAGAATTCAATCGATCGCTTGCCCAGAATGCATCCGCTGATACTGAGCATCACAATTCTTCCAATTTAATCGCTCAAAGCGTCGCTGAGCAAGTTGCTCTTCTGATAGATGAAGTCAAGCTTCTACGTAGGGACATCACTGAGTTAAAGACCTCCCTTGATGATGCCAAGAAAGGGGAAGATCTTAAAGAAAAGTCCCAGTCCAAGGCTATCTCTAAAACAGACAACAAGCACTGGCGATCTATGTTCGAGGAGATAGTGAGCTTAAAGAAAATGCTTACTAAGAAGCGAAAGCCTAGAGATTATCAAGGAAGGCACTTGCTTCCGGACTTAGATGTTGAGTTCTTAGAGAGTATGGGTTTTCATCCATATGCCGGACCGCTTAGAAGGCCTATCAACTGGAAATCCACCAAGGATAGAAGACAAGACATTTACCATGACTTGATTCGAGAACTTGGAATCCTTCCGAGGGATTGAGTGGACAGGTTGATGGAGCTAAATGAAAGCGCCAGACTAAGAAGACATGACTACAATCAAGTCCAGCATACAACCATGATAGATGTTGACAGACTCCTACTGGACTTAGTGACTGAAATCTATCAAGAAGAAGAAGCAAACAGAAAGCGACACAGAAAAGATGATCGCTTACATTGCTACATATATATTTATGTTGCTTCTTTCTTTATTTTCAGTATAAATCATGCATGCTTAATTTTTCTGATTTGAATGAATGAATGAATGATTTATCGCTGAAATAACTTGTTGAGGCTAATCTAACTACTAACTTTACTAACTTTCCAAATGCTAACTTATAATTATTTTTGGACTTTTATTTGAACTCTTAATATATAAAAGAGTTATAAGAGTTAAGGTCTTGATATCATCAAAAAGGGGGAAACTGTTTGGAATTTCATGTTAGATGTTTTGATGATGACAAGATAGGATTTTATGTTAGACCCCAAAAATAATGTAAGTTTCTGCTTTCATAGATCATCTGTATAAGCGTTTGAAAGAATGTAAGTTTATTCAGGCTTGTAATTTTTATCTTTGTAGATTTTAGACTAGGTATTAGATACCGAATCATCAATAGAATTTTAGGTGAGTCTATTAGAGATAAAGTTGAAGATCAGCGTCTGAAGTCAAAAGAAAATAAAAATTTGTTCTGAGCGTCTGTCAAACGTTAAAGGACTATTTCAAGATTTATGGATCAAGCGCTCAAAGCACTCCAGCGATCAATATCAGATTCACCTGAAGTAAGTCCTCGAGTCATGAAGGACTTAAATGCAATCATTCAACGGATATTTATTTCTAACGGAAAATAAATTCAAATGCATTAAAATCATGATAAGAGCATTAAATGTGATAAGCTACTATGACTTGTGGACAAGCCACCTTTTGACTAGACTGTCAGGTTTTCAGAGTTCAAACCTGCTCCTGTCCAATCAGAACCAGCAGGATTTCAGGAATGTTAGAGAAAAGGCTGATTAACGCGCGGTGTGAAGAACAGGCGCTCACATGTGTCCAATGGACAATTTCCAAGAATAGCCTATAAATACCCCATTCCAGCAAACCCTAAAAATACACAATGTACATACACAAGAAACACGCGAAAAACTTTGCTGAAATATTTTTCTCAAAAGAAAAGCTTAGAAACTCCATAGCCAAAACCTTTCAAGATTTTTACATACATTCCAGACAGTCACAAATATCTCAAACATCTTCCAAAGAAGAAACCTAAATTCTTACTGAGATGTTCCAAGTTGTTTGATCTTTCCAAAAATAAATAAAACCTGTGTGACAAAACCCTCAACCTTTCATCTGAGCGAGAAAGTTGTTGAACCCCTTACAGGCAGTATTTCTGAGTGAGAGAAGCTTGTAGAAAAAGATCTTCATTGGTGCTGAAATCTGTGTGATAAAGGAGCTTGAGATCATCTTTCACCTCTTTACTATCTTGCAGAAGATTCTGTGTGATTCTTTGATAATCAACTTAGTAATTTCCCTCCAAGTGAAAAGGAGAAGAAGGACGTTGCCGGGATTACATCACCCAGTGAACCTTACAATTTCTTGTGTTATTTACTATTATTTTTATCTTGCTTTATATCTCTTATTTATTCTGAAAAAGACAAACTAGACTGCCAAGCGACTATTTAACCAAAACGAACGCTAAAACTTTAAAAATTATTTCCGCTGTGCTAACCCTGATTAAGCGATTCAAGATTTACCCTACTTTGGTAAATTGCTAAAATCACTAAGTCTAAGTTATTTTTACAGTAGCGCTTGACCTAGCGCTCAACTTTCCAAGCGTTCAAAACTTTAAAAGTGATACGAAATTTTTGAAGTCGAAAAAGACTTCAGGGTCTACAACCCCCCCCCCTTCTAGACCCTTTCGTATGCCACTTGGGACCTCCACCTACTTTATTTAAAGATGCACACGCTTATGTTCAATCATGTGATAGATGCCAAATAGTAGGTAATATTTCTAGACGACATGAAATGCCTACAGATATTGTGCTTGAATGTGAACTGTTTGATGTGTGGGGTATAGATTTTATGGGACCCTTTCCTAGTTCATGTTCCAATAATTATATTGTAGTCACTGTTGATTATGTGTCTAAATGGGTCGAAGCCGAGGCTTTGTAAACTAATGATGTTAGGGTTGTTCTTCGATTTTTGAAAAAACGTATTTTTACACGATTTGGAACCCCGAGAGCAATTATAAGTGATGAAGGCACACATTTTTCGTAACAAGCAATTTGAAAACTTGTTGAAGAAATATGGTGTTAAACATAAAATCTCGACCCCTTACCACCCTCAAACTAGTGGGCAAGTCGAAGTGTCCAATAGGGAAATTAAACGGATTTTAGAAAAATGGGTGAATAGCCATCGAAGTGATTGGTCTCTAAAATTAGATAATGCATTGTGGGCTTACCGTACTGCTTTTAAAAGCCCTATTGGCATGTCCCCATATCGTCTTGTGTTTGGAAAATCTTGTCACTTACCTGTCGAACTTGAACATCGTTCTTATTAGGCTATCAAATTCCTTAATTTCGATGCATGTGTTGTAGGTAATAAGTAGTTGTTGCAACTAATGGGCTTGAGGAATGGAGACACGACGCATATGAGAATGCAAAATTGTACATGGAACGAACCAAGAAGTGGCATGATAAACACATCCTTCCCCGGGAATTCGAGGAAGGCGAGGTGGTATTGATGTACAACTCGAGACTCAAACTCTTTCCCGGAGGTCGGGTCCTTTTTGTGTCACACGCGTGTATTCCTCGGGAGCTGTGGAACTAATCACTAATGATGGATAAGTTTTCTTAACCAATGGACACTGGTTGAAACATTACTCGGGGACTGACTAGAGCGCAGACAAATCGTCTATCACGCTCACTGATCCATCGACTTAAGTCACTTCTAAACAGTCAAGCTATTGACTATAAACGAGCGCTTCTTGGGAAGCAAGCCAAGTTTCTTGCTTTTCTTTGTTTTGTTTGTTTTAAGTTTGCTTTCAATTTTATGTTTTGATCCTTCGCTTTGGTGTTTGTTGTTTTGGGTTGCAGGAAAAAACAGAAAAGAAAAAAATAAATATTTTTTTTGCTATTGCTTCCCAAGTACATACTTGAACTATTTGAAGTACGTACTTGAAGCCAAAGGAAAAAAAATTTGCTACTACTTTTCAAGTACGTACTTGACTCTTTTTCTGAATTTTTTTTAAATCAATTTTCAGAGGAATAAAGACGCGCAGTGTCTTCTTCTTCCTCTTTTCTAAAATGCCCCAATTTCACCAAAGCAATCCCTAATTTCTAAAATCCCTCCATCTCGAAACCAACCCACCACCACGAAAACCAACCCCCCATCCTTGAACTGCCACCGTGCCACCTAGCCATCTCCACCCTCAAATTGGAAAAATTCAACCCCAAAACCTTCTCCCACCACTGCTGCTCCACCAAAAAAAAAAAATTGATACACCACCATGTTGGGGAAATTAATGGCGAAAAAACAAAAACGCAGTGGAAGAATCAAAATTAAAATCCCAGTGGCTCATCTCTATTTCTCGTATGTTGAAATCTGAACCAGCTATGTAATCCTTTCTTGAACAGCAAATCCGTCGCTGTCTCTAAATTGCCACGCTGGAGTCAAAAATGAAAATTTCCTTCTTCTTCACCTTTGATGGACGGCTAGTGTGAGAGAGAAAGGGAGGAGAGTTTGACTTGGAGAGAGAGTTTGTAAGTGGATGACCTTGGTTAATTTTTCTCTAAGTAGTATATTAATATTAGTATATTAATACTACAATGAAACAATAACCTAGGCTAAATTTTGACGCCCACTTTGTGGCCTTTTAGCCATCGGGCTTTAGCCCTATTACGCTTATTTAATTAATTAAATAATTAATATTGTTTATCCAATAAATTAATTAATTAAATAATCAATTAAATCCATGTTAATATTATAATTAAATTCCTCTAAGGAATTAATTAATTCATTAATAAAATCATCTAATGATTAATTAATTAATCTCGATATTCAATACCGAAAATTCTCTCAAGTCTTTTTCCATGATTTTCTTTTTGTATTTCCTTTAAGCGTGACTCTTTAGGTTCGTCTTATAAGGCAATTGAGAGGAAACCAAAAGGATGTGAGTAACACCTAGCCAGTCACGTGGCTCACATCGTATCCCAATTGAGAACGAATGAATAGGATCATTCCAAACCATATACGCTGTGAATACCGTACGAGTATAAACCTTTTATTCTTATATCCCAGTCAAGTGAGAGTCATGATTTTAGTCAAACTCACATAAATTGATCATATGTTTAGCTCATAATGAGTCGAGGTCATTTTATGCTTTGGCCAAAGACTTTTAACCTCACTCATTCATGACTGCATAGGATATTTAGCTCATTCACTTATGAGAGAATAAATTCCAATTTGCTAATCAGTTAACAGTGCTACTTGCCGATCAAGTCGCACTTCGAGGTCAATCCCACCAAAGGGTGATTTGGATCTAACTACTCTAATGATAGACTTGATGTCACAAGTACATCTTCAACTCGATTCCTCAGGTCTAAGGTTCACGCGTACCTATCACAACTTATCAGTTTCATCATTGACTGTTAGTGAGTGAATACCCATGTGATGAAACTGATCTGAGCCATGTTCAAACATATTAGTCTAACTTATATGTCCATGACATAAGTTCCCACTATCATTCCCATAGTGTTCGACTGACACTTTCTCTGTCAAAACCTATATCATGCAAGTCCTTGTTCTGTATTGATGTCCAGTCAAATACTTTCTTAGACTTGCGAACCCTATTTAGAGAATAAGGATCGAACCCTTCTAGTGCCATTCTTCCTATCCCATAGGAAGTAGAAGGTATGCCTTATTCTCAAGGAATTTACGTTGTTTATTAACACCTTACAAATGCCTATAAGAAAACAACAAGATAATGCCTTATATATTATAAAAAGATATTGTTTAGTTACAATTTAATGCCTATAAATCTATCCTCTTTATCGCATTTGAGGGCATATACTCTAACACACCACCGACAATCTCCTCCGTGTCAACCACCGAACCCACTGCTGGCGGCCAATCACTATTTAGCTCCGGTTTAGACCAAGTACGTACTTAAGGAGGAACAAGTACGAACTTCACATACAGTGCCTCAATTGTCAGCTTTTCGAACCTCTAGGTTCGACTTGGTGAGTGATTGGCTTCATCCTATCTTGTTATTTTTGTTGAATTCGAAGCCGTGTGGCGCTTGTATATTATCTTGTTGCATTGTGGTGGTTAAAGTGCAATTGATTGTTGAAGATTACATTAGGGATTATTGACGAAGTTTGGGGGTGTGGTGTGTACTTTGTCGAGTTTTTTTGGAATATTTTTGTAGTTTGTTGTTGGAGTTGTTGGTTGGTGTCAGTGATTTTTGTCGATTGCATTGGTCAGATATTTGACTGCTAAAACTCAAAATAAGGGCAAGAAAGTAATTGAGGGACCCTCGAGGAGTCCCGATCCCGAAATAGAATCAATGTTTGTTGATGTGGAGGAGGAGGGGCATGTTGCTCAGGAAACGACTGTTACCCTTGACCCACGATTTGAGGATTTGGAAACTCAGGCTGAATATAGAAGGCTTCATGCCTAGTTGATACACAAGGAGTGTCATGTGATCATTAAGAAACTGGCAGTAAAGGCTATACTCCGATTTCACAACTGGCAGGCATACTATGAGGAGCCCCAGCAGATTCATCCGGGCTGGGTACAAGAGTTTTATGCCGCTGCAATGGTTAATAAGAAAAAGTCAGTAAGTTCTCGGAAGACCGACACAGTGACTGTTAGGGGGCAGGATGTGGATTTTGGAACTTATTCGATCAAGGATTGTCTTGGTCTTCCCGCTCAGCCCGCTACTTGTGAATATCATGCCTTAGTACAATTCAACTTCAAAACCGTCAATTTTGATGATGTTCTGGGGGTTATAGCAGACGAGGGGGGCATTTGGGTGAATCGCAACAAGCTACTAAAGATGAAGGACTTGACCGTGAATGCCAAGTTTTGGCATGAATTTGTGCGTCATTGTATTATGCCGACTACGAACAATTCGGACGTGACTAAAGAGCGATCAGTTGTAGTGTATACCATCCTAAAACAGATGAAGATCAACGTTGTACAGTTGGTCTACGAGGCTCTACATAATCAAATCAATAGGACAGTGTTGGTCCCAAGTGGCATACGAAAGGGTCTAGAAGGGGGAGGGGGGGGGGTTGAATAGACCCTGAGGTCTTTTTCGACTTCAAAAATATTCGTATTAAAATTGGTTGGACGCTTGAAATTGTAGGCGCTTGACTGAGCGTCTAGTGAAGACTGTTTTTGGAAAGTTAACTTAGACTTCAAGATTTGAATACTTTACCCAGATAGGTTTAAGCATTCAGTTCTTTGATCAGTGTTAGCACAACAGAATGATTTTAGAGTCTTCTCTTCGAAAGCTTGCTTAGCGTTCGATTAAGCTTTACTTAACAGTTTTATGCAGTAATATAATAATATGGAAATTGACAGTAAAGTAAGGAACACAATATTTGTAAGATTCATTGGGTGGTGTAATCCCAACTACGTCCTTCTTCTCGTCGAACACTCGGAGGCAATCCACTAAATTGATTCTCGAAGAGTCACACAGAGACTTCTACAAAATAGGGAACAAATGGATGTCGATGACTTGAGCTCCTTGGTTACACAGATTTCTGCTACAAGACATCTATCCTCGGAAGACGATCTCGAGCTCCTTGGTCACACAGATTTCAGCTCCAACAAGGACCTTCTTCAATAAGCTTCTTTTACAAAAAAACACTGCGTGTGAATCAACAAACTTTCTCACTCAGATGAAAGGTGTTGAGAGTTTTGTCACGGGTTTGTTTGATGTTGGGAAGTTCCAACAACTTGGGATATCTCAATAGGAATTTAGGGTTCTTCTTAGAAGATGTTTGAGATATCTGTGACTGTCTTTGGAATGTATTTGAGAAGCATGAAGGATTTTGGCTATGGAGTTTCTAAGCTTTTCTCTCAAATAATATCAGCAAAGTTTAGACCTTTCCTTGTGTATGTGAGTGTGTAATCTTGGTCTCTTTTTTCCGTAAGATTTTTGCTGAAGGGTACTATTTATAGAAATTCTTATGATTTGACCGTTAGACACAATTAGGCGCGTGTCTCTCACACAGCGTGCCAAATAGTCCCTTTCTGACATTCCTGAAATTTTGCTAGTACCGATTGGACAGGAGCAAACTTGAACTCTGAAAAGCTGACAGTCTAGTCAAAAGGTGGCTTGTCCACACGTCATACGGTCTTGTTACATTTAATGCACTGATCAAGCATGTTAGGAATTTCATGTTAGATTAGATGTTTTGATGATGACAATTAGGAATCTTGTTAGACCCCAAAGTTATGTATGCTTAAATTTCATAGATACTTGTATAAGCATTTGAACATTAGAAATGTATAGGCTTTATTTTATCTTTTACTTTTGACATTCTTAAATCAAGGAGTCGGTTAGATTAAGCGTTTGATACTTTTTGAGTGAGCTTATCAAGACTGCGAATTTGAAGACTCCAAGCGTCCAAGAAATCAATAGTGAATGAAGTTTGAAGAAGTTCACTGATAAGTTCATATTTTACAGTATTTTATGCCCCATTTTAATATGATTTGATCGTTACTTTGATCACTTTTTATCCCTCATAATGCTTTGATTGGTATATATTTTGTTTTGTAGGATAAAAGTTGATTTACGCATGAAAGACGAGAAAAGAGATCCAAATTGAGCTTGAAATTGAAGAAAGAAACAAAAGAAGATAGTTGACGAAAGATTTTACACAATGTTCATATGTAAACGAGGTTTTCGTCCTCTTATAAGCCGAATCTGATTATGGTTTCTTCTTCAATATTGTAGATCTGTTTCTTAGCTTCACGTAGCAACTTGAATCACCTCATTCTGACATCGGTAGAGAAAGTTATACACATTTTACCAAAACTGGACGGAGCAGCAGGGGAACGCCGCGGCGTTCATCACCAACGCCGCGGCGTTCGGAGGCAGAATGTTGATCACCGCGGCGTTCAACCATCAACGCCGCGGCGTTCAAAGCAGCGGACTTGGCCTATAAATAGACCATCAGGTCATTTGGACGAAAAGAATGCCCTAAACACACCCTAGACTCCTTACATATCAGCCACCACCCAAGGAAGCTTGAAGAGGATCATCATCCTCATCCTCATCACCCTAATCATCATCATTTTCATCATCAAAGCTTGGATTCACACTTTGTAATAGGGAGTAATTCAACTCTTTCTCTTTGATTAGTTTATCAACTATGTCTTATAGAATTGTTGAATCATTTGTTATTGTAAGTATGAGCTAAGCATCTTTGTGATTGGGTTATGTGAATACTTTGTGATGTTTTGTGTTTAATGAATCATTAATTTCCGGATTTATTACATTCTTGTTACATGTTTGATTTTATGCTTAATGCTTGCATATGCTTGATCACCATATGTTTGATAAAATGCTTTGTCTTGAGACCGAGAGGAGATAGATAAAGGGAGATCGAAAAATCAAACATCATAACGTAACAATTGACTAGAGATAGAATCGATTGCGTTGTGTGGCTTTTTGTGATAAGATGACCCGATTGAATGTAGGATCTTCGTAAACAAGGAATTCCTTTGAACCTAAATGTATGTTAGTTAATTCAATCTTCGCTATAGAGATATAGGAAGTTGTTAACTAGTATAGGCTTGTTATTTCAAGAGATTGAATAATAAATACATTAGGGAGTTTCGCCATAACAAGAGCGTTCTAAGAATCCGGATAATTGAGAGTTCATGAACATAGAATAGAACATAGTAGGATCATAGCCCAATCATCTCATTCCATTTGATTAATTATCTTGTTTATCACCTATTTATTTTTTATTATTTTCACAGTATAAACATCAATCATCTTATAATTTGATTTAGCTTAGAGTTAGATAATATAGCAATTACGAGCATTGAATCCAATTGTCCCTGTGGAGACGATACACCCCGAGCTAAATAGTCCACTCTATTACATTGCACGACCTAGTATACTTGCTAGAATTTCGCGTGTCAAGTTTTTGGCGCCGTTGCCGGGGACAATTGCGTTATTTAATATTGTAATTCACTTATCTATTCTAAGACTAAGTTGCTGTTTTTCAAGTTGCTGTTTTTGTTTTTTTTAGTTGTTGTTTTGTTATGTTTTTTTTTTATTCTTGAATAGATGAGCATCAATGACTTTTATTGGTCAAAACAAGGATGGGATGAAGGCGCCGAATACGGGAGTCGAGTGCAAGATTTATGTTCGTGGTGTGGAGACGCTCATCATAGCGATTATTGTCAACACGGATGGAGAAGTCAGCAAGACTTGCCACTGAGTTATTATGTTATGAGAGATTCACAAGCATACCTGCAACAAGATAGGTCCCCCTTTCTAATGCAGGGAGAATTTGAATCGGCTAACTTTCAGAACCATGGGGATTATCAGCAACAATGTGATAGGGACATAAGTTTTGAAGAGTTGATGATCCAATGGATGAAGTCGAACGATGAGCGGATGAAGTCGAACGATGAGCGGTCTCAAAATCTCGAAGCATCTATAATGGAATTGCAAACACAACTCAACCAACTTTCCAACTTATTGGCAGAGAGATCATCAGACACTTCTCAGAGTGGCACAGAGGAGAATGATGAGGTATCTAATACAGAAGTTGAACAAGTTGTTGATTCGACACCACATTGTCTATAACCCATTGCTACACCAGCACTACCTTCAGAATCTATGTGTGGTGAAGTAGATACAACATCACTGGAGCACCTTCAATTCAGCATAGGGATCCCAAAATCCACTCCATCAAATGACGAAGAAAAAGCATTAGAAATATTCAAGAATCCAACGCCACTTACCATCATATCTCTTGATTTCTTAAGAATGTGCATCAATAACCAGAGAGCTAGAGTGGTGGAGGTTGAAGACAAAGTTTACAACTTTAGTGGCCCGTTCGAGGCATACACTAAGAACCCAAGTGATACTACGGTTGAGAATGAGGAGATCCGAAGTTATATAAGTCACTGGGATATATCACCACTAAAGTTGTCAGAATTAAGGCTCAGGGAGTTAGGCCTGGCCACATACTTATTAAAACCATCAATGGAAAATTCCCCATCTTTAAAATTCACTTTTAGTTATTTACAATTTTATTACATTTTTATAAAAGTGAATCTGAGCTCATATCTTAGTTTTTCAGGATTTGTGAATGTGATGGGAAATGAGAAGCCTTTATGCAATTGGAAAAAGCACAAAAAGGCTCATCTATACAAAGTTGGCATTGCTCCTTATGATCCACCATGAGCAGTGCAAGGGAGTCGAGCTACCGACTTTAAACAAGCGCTTCGTGGGAGGCAACCCACGTTTTACATGCTTTCTTTCATTTCCGTTATTTTTTTTGTTTTGTTTCTTTTGTTTTAAGTGTTCTAAGTTGTTTTGATGATGCTTTTTGTCTCTTCTTGTTTTTCTAACTTCACAGATGGCTAGGCTTTATTGTCAGACTCTTCGCCTTGTTGCTCTTTTGCTTTTTGGACATCACTTAGCTTCAAACATCAGGGACGTCTTTCCTTCGTTTACTTTACATTTGTATGTTCGCTCATTGGGGTCAATGTGCTAGATTAGTTGGGGGGTGGGGTAGACGTCCTAATTTTATTGTGATGTGGTGATATGGTGTAACTTGTACTCATTTGTTAAGTTTCATGCTTGATTTGGGATTAGAAAACTGTGATAGTCAATGATTTCATATTCATGATTTGTTATACTTTTGCTTGGAGCATGATTCGTTTGAGTGTCTCTACTTCATCTAAGATGAAATCATTTGTCGTATTTTATATGTGAAAGTCTTTTTAGCCATGCTTATGTGAATTGTTGAGGATTTAAAGCATTGAACTTTCAATTTGGTCAATTTTGAAGTGTGTGTTGAGTGTGTGAAGTTATGAAATGATTTAGGCCATCTTTCATTTTCTTTAACCTTACAATTGGCCTTCACGATATTACATAATCTCTAGACTTTATTTTGAGCTGTATTGATAAGAATGGAGTGTGCTAAGCACACTAAAAACCACCATTCGTTTTTTTTTCCTAAGCCACACCAACCACCCTTTAGCCTAAAAGAAAGAAAAACAAAGTCTATTTCCCAAGTAAGAGAGCATATAACTTCATATCATTTGGTTTTAATTTGGGTGTACTTTTTGTTTTGGATATTGAATCTCATAGATCAATGGGTTAAAAGTTGTGTTGGTTCGTGATAATTTTGAGAAATTTTGAGGTCTTGAGTTTATGTGAAATAAAGAGAGGAAAAAGAAATGTTGTAAGTTGGCTAAAGAGTCGAGAGATTGGAAGTCACCGAAAAATATATTATATGAGCTCTCTCTCGACTTGGCTACGAACTGAGCTTCAATGTGATTTATTTGGTTTGGGAATCATTATTCACCCCTAGCATCAAAAGAAACAAGTTTTGGGGTTATGAGTTCAAAGGGAAAAAGAAATCGAAAAGCTATAAGTGGCGAGATGTGGAGATTTATTCTGTTGATAAGTGAGTGTTTAGCTTGATGATATTGAGTTGTATGCTTTCTTGAGTTTAGTCACTTTATCCATATATTCCCGTCCAAGCCATTACCTAGCCTTACGTTACAAGCTAAAAAGACCTTTTGATCTTGACTTTCACATTTCATGCACACCGATAGGTTAACAAAGTTTTGAAGTGTTTTAATGTTTTTATTATCTAACGAGTTTGCATAATCTTGTTTAAAGTGTGCTCTTGACATAAAAATGGATTTGGAGTTCATGATTTAGAGATGGATTCGAAGATGTTTGGGGGCTTTCAAATTGTTTAGTGTTCTAGGTAAAGTGTATCTTGTCATAATCATTTTCGAGGGTTTAATTCGTGTACGTGCTTGATTATTGAGACATGAAACCTTTCAAGATCCCAAAGCAAGTTGTAAAATCTGAACTTATGAGTACTTGTTCGCCATTTATTGATCGAGACGATCATAGCCTAGTTGGGGGGGTAGTTGATAAGTCCATATTTTACAGTATTTTATGCCCCATTTTAATATGATTTGATCATTATTTTGATCACTTTTTATCCCTCATAATGCTTTGATTGGTATATATTTTGTTTTGTAGGATAAAAGTTGATTTACGCATGAAAGACGAGAAAAGAGATCCAAATTGAGCTTGAAATTGAAGAAAGAAACAAAAGAAGATAGTTGACGAAAGATTTTACACAATGTTCATATGTAAACGAGGTTTTCGTCCTCTTACAGGCCGAATCTGATTATGGTTTCTTCTTCAATATTGTAGATCTGTTTTTTAGCTTCACGTAGCAACTTGAATCACCTCATTCTGACATCGGTAGAGAAAGTTATGCACATTTTACCAAAACTGGACGGAGCAGCAGGGGAACGCCGCGGCGTTCATCACCAACGCCGCGGCGTTCGGAGGCAGAATGTTGATCACCGCGGCGTTCAACCATCAACGCCGCGGCGTTCAAAGCAGCGGACTTGGCCTATAAATAGACCATCAGGTCATTTGGACGAAAAGAATGCCCTAAACACACCCTAGACTCCTTACATATCAGCCACCACCCAAGGAAGCTTGAAGAGGATCATCATCCTCATCCTCATCACCCTAATCATCATCATTTTCATCATCAAAGCTTGGATTCACACTTTGTAATAGGGAGTAATTCAACTCTTTCTCTTTGATTAGTTTATCAACTATGTCTTATAGAATTGTTGAATCATTTGTTATTGTAAGTATGAGCTAAGCATCTTTGTGATTGGGTTATGTGAATACTTTGTGATGTTTTGTGTTTAATGAATCATTAATTTCCGGATTTATTACATTCTTGTTACATGTTTGATTTTATGCTTAATGCTTGCATATGCTTGATCACCATATGTTTGATAAAATGCTTTGTCTTGAGACCGAGAGGAGATAGATAAAGGGAGATCGAAAAATCAAACATCATAACGTAACAATTGACTAGAGATAGAATCGATTGCGTTGTGTGGCTTTTTGTGATAAGATGACCCGATTGAATGTAGGATCTTCGTAAACAAGGAATTCCTTTGAACTTAAATGTATGTTAGTTAATTCAATCTTCGCTATAGAGATATAGGAAGTTGTTAACTAGTATAGGCTTGATATTTCAAGAGATTGAATAATAAATACATTAGGGAGCTTCGCCATAACAAAAGCGTTTTAAGAATTCGGATAATTGAGAGTTCATGAACATAGAATAGAACATAGTAGGATCATAGCCCAATCATCTCATTCCATTTGATTAATTATCTTGTTTATCACCTATTTATTTTTTATTATTTTCATAGTATAAACATCAATCATCTTATAATTTGATTTAGCTTAGAGTTAGATAATATAGCAATTACGAGCATTGAATCCAATTGTCCCTGTGGAGACGATACACCCCGGGCTAAATAGTCCACTCTATTACATTGCACGACCTAGTATACTTGCTAGAATTTCGCGTGTCATTCACTCTAAGCGCCTGACATGTTCGGAGTGAGGTGTCAAGTAACAAAGATTGTAGTTTCAAGCGTCTACACTTCTAAATAAAGTCTGAAGACTTTTTCCAAGCGTCTAAACATTAAATAGTCCTCCAGATTAAATTGAACTTTCAGTTCATGAATGAAGCGTCTATCAAATGACAAACATTCTCCTGAAGCGTCAGATCGAAAGGAGTTTAATGCAAATATTCTCAGTGCATTAAATGCCAACGGGCATTTAATTCAAATTGCATTAAATGCTGATAAGAGCATTAAATGTGATAAGCACTTTCAGACGTATGGAGAAGCCATCCTATTGGACTGTCAACAATTCAAAGACTGCAGCACCAACTTTTGTGCAGCAGATTTTCAAGAAAAAGGACAAAAGTTGTTCACTCGCAAAAGTGAGAGACACGCGCCCTTGCATGTGTCAAACGAACACTTTCTCCAAGAATGCCTATAAATATAACTTCAATAACAAGCCAAATAGAGAACGATTATCAAGCCAAATTGCTGTTGCATTGAAGTCTCATTCCTTAAACTCTCAGAAAAGCCAGAATACTCAAGAAAATATTCTCTCTGCTTTTCATCAAATCTTGAGACAGTCAACCCAATATCTCAAACATTCTTTTTGAAGAAACTACTCTACTACTGAGATATTCCAGTTGTTTGAAATCTAAGTTAACTTTATAAAAATAGTCTTCATCAGGCGCTTCGCCAAAGCGCTAATATTTTAAGTGAATGCTTAAGTCAAGCGTTAGACACTTCAAGCATCCAAAAATCTTTTGGTACGAAATTTTTGAAGTCGAAAAAGACTTCAGGGTCTATTCAACCCCCCCTTCTAGACTATTTCGTATGCCACTTGGGACCAACAAGTGGTATCAGAGCGGTTAAAATTGAAATTTTAAAATTTCCAAGCATAACTGATTGTTTAGATCCTTTTCTTTCAAAATCTAGTTGCGTTTAAAATTTTTCGATATGGCATTTGCTAAAGTTCCCAAACTGACTGAATCAAATTTTGACACATGGAAAGTCAAAGAATTTACATATCTCTGTTCATGTGATGATGACATGTGTGATATTATTTCAGATGGGCCAATCAAAATATACAAAGTTATCACAAGAGCGCCTGGAGCCACGGAAGAAACTCCCGATGGTTACGTTGAGAAACCAAAACAAGAATGGACTCCAGATGAGCGTCGAAGAGCTAATTTGGACAATGTTGGTCGTAACGCTCTATATACGGATATTGGTGATAATGACAACTTATTTAACAAGATCAAGTCTTGCAAAACTACTAAAGAAATATGGGATAAGTTGGCTACGATTTGAAGTGGTTCAGCTGAAAACAAACTTTCCATTGCCAAGGAAAAGTTTAATGGATTTAAGATGTTACCCAATGAAACTTTAGAGCAATTGGATATAAGATTTACAGCTCTAGTTACAGAACTTACATCATTGGGAATGGATTTACAGAACCGAGACATGGTGGTTAAAATCTTTAGAAGCTTACCAAGTAAATTCTTGATGAAGACAACCGCTATGAGAGAATCAAATATGATGGATCTCCTAACTCCAGAAGACGCCTTTTCAGAGCTAAAAGCATTTAAGTTCGAGTTGAATTCTGCTAGTGATATTGTGAGTAGTCCAGTGATTGAATCTGGAGCGCTTATTGCATCAATCAAGGGTAAATCGGGTAATAAAGGAAAGAATTCAGATATCAATGAGGAAGAGGAGTTGGCTTTGCTGAATAGATTCAGGAAGTTCTTGAGATATGAAAAGAAAGGAAAAGGTCTTAATAATCAAGGACAAAGTTCATATCAAGCGCCTTCTCCTGTGCAACAACAGTTTCAAGCGCCTCAGTATTCTGTTCCTTCACCCCAAGCGCCTGTTCAATACCAAGCGTCTACTCAAAGTCTCCCAGCTCCAGTGGTCTCAAAACCACACATTGCAAGGTTAACAAATGAACAAAAGATGAAAACTAATCTTTGTTACAATTGCAAGAAACCAGGGCACTATCAGGTAAATTGCCCTTATCCAAACGTATCCAAGCCCTCAAGGCAGGATTTCTTGGATAGAAACCAATTCAGGAGCAACCTTCGTCAACAAGGTTTGCTAGCGGAATCAGAACCAGCATCCGCACCTGAAGATTTAGAATCATCAGAAGAAAGTAGTGATGATGATGAACCATTAATGGCTCAGCGCTCATATGTCTCATGGCCAGAGATGATGAAGCGTCTCCTGAGGTAATCAATAAATTATCCATTCCTCTTTCTTATGATGAATTACTTGACAAAGTCAAAGAATACTACAATGAATGTCAAGAAGCTGCCACAATATATCAAAATGATCTCGCTATTATTTCATCACTCACAAGAGATAAAGTGACGCTCAGAGCAGAGTTGCGAGTTCAGCAATAGTGCATTGAGAAGAACCAATCGCTTGAGAGTGAAATTATTCAATTAAAAAGTGATCTTGATATAATAGTCAAGAGAGAAGCTGATTTGATCGCTAGACTTACTAAATCAGAGCAGCTCATCTCATCATTATCAAAAGCTTCAAGACAATTTGATAATGTGACTGAAGTAACCAGATTATTTGGTGAGAAGACCGGTTTAGGATGCGATAAACTCAGTAAACAATTCAATCAATCTGAGGTTACGGCAAACAACAAAGGAAAGAGTGTTATCTTTGTTGAAAAAGGTTCAAAAGGTCAAACACAAAATGAACCAAGTGACAATGGTAAGAGGCCAAATGAGAAAGTCAAAGCTAACTCAGGCAAGGGTAAGGCTAAGGCAAATGATTCACAAAGACGGGTTTATCCAAACGCTCAAAAGGCTAAATATAAGACTGACCACTATGAGTCAAGCGCTAAGCGTCCAGCACCAAAAGTGCAACCCAAGCCAGCGCCAAGGAAATATCAGCATCAATATCCAAGACAGTTAAGATCATATTATCGATACTATGATGATTATGATTATGACTATTATTATAATCGAGGATATTATTATACACCCAAAAAGCACACACAACACGTTGTGAAACCCAAAAGGCTAATATTCCTACAATGAAGACGAGGCAAATATGGGTTCCTAAAGTTCTAATTCAAACTAACAATGTTACTAATGTTGAAGGACCCAAGTAACAATGGGTACCTAAACAGAAATAGAACTTCCTTTTTTGATTGCAGGTACCTAGAGCTAGAGCCAATACATCTGTATGGTACTTTGATAGTGGATCGTCAAGGCACATGACTGGTTCCAAAGATCTTTTGATCAACTATCAAGCTGCCAATGGTCCTCAGGTTGTATTTGGTGACAACTCCAAAGGTAAAACCAAAGGTATAGGTACTGTTCATAGGGGGAACATCATGATAAGTGATGTTTATTTTGTTGAGGGTCTGAAGCACAATTTATTAAGCATAAGTCAATTCTGTGATAAAGGCTTTGAAGTCATATTCTCAAGTGACTATTGCTATATAAACGACGCTAAGACTAAGTCTACTAAATTGAAACGAAAAAGAACTAACAACGTATATTTGGTAGATTGGGGTTCAACACGTGATAACAACCCAACATGTTTTGTTGCTAAAAGTCAATCTAAAATGGGTTGGTTATGGCATAGAAAAATGAATCACCTCAACTTTAAGACAATCTCTCAGCTAATAAGTCAAAATCTTGTAGAGGGATTACCAAATGGACCATTTCATAAGGATCGTCTTTGTGACGCTTGTCCAATGGGTAAACAAGTTAAATCATCGTTCAAGAGAAAACCTCATCTATCTACCTCTAGAATACTTAAACTACTTCACATGGATTTGTTTGGACCCATTGAAACGATCAGTGTAAGCGGTCAAAAGTATACTTTGGTGATAGTAGATGATTTCTCTCGATTTACTTGGGTGGAATTTTTTCATCCAAAGATGAAACATGTGACAAGTTAACAACGCGTATTCCACAACTTCAAACATTGAAAAATATTAAGGTTGCAAGAATAAGAAGCGATCACGGTACTGAGTTTACTAACAAGATTGTTGAGAAGTTTTGTGCAGAAAATGGAATACATCATGAGTATTCAGCTCCCAGAATTCCCCAACAAAATGGTGTTGCTGAGCGCCGGAACCGAACACTTAAGGAACCCGCTAGGACTATGTTAGCAGAATCCAAGCTTGCTCCTAGATTTTGGGCCGAAGCGATCAACACTGCCTGTTACACTCAAAACCGCTGCATGATCAACAAACAGCATGGAAAAACTCCATATGAACTATGGAAGGGACGTAAGCCAAATGTTTCATATTTTCACGTCTTTGGTTCTAAATGTTTTATCCATAATAATGGATCCCCAAGTCTAAAGACTTTTGATCCTAAAGCGGATGAGGGAATCTTTCTAGGCTACGCCAAAAATGGAAAGAATTTTCACATTCTCAATAAGATCAAATCGAAGGTTGAGGAATCTATTCATGTTGTTTTTGATGATGCTAACCAAGAGCCGAGTAAGGTTAATTTAAATGATGTAGGAGTTCAATATCTATGTCATCAAGCGTCTAAGATTATTATTAATGAAGATACTGACGACGATGATGAGATCTCAGTGCCACCTCCTAAGAATACTCGTGAGATTACTCTAAATTATCATGTAAGAAATGCTGATGATCATGAAGAGAATGATCATCAAGAGCACACAAGGAATTGTGAACTTGAAGCGTCTACGCAAGAAGGTAGTAAAGCGTCTGTTCCTCAAGCGCATGTTCAACCTCTTAACCCCTTCCAACCAGACAGATTATGGCTGCGTGATCATCCACCTGAGCAGATTATTGGAGATATTGAAGCACCTGTTAGGACTAGAGCCGCTACGTTCAATGAGGCTATGTTCGCAAACTTTCTATCTCAAATGGAACCTAAGAAAGTGGATGAAGCGCTAAGTGACCCAAGTTGGATTGAAGCTATGCAAGAAGAGCTTAATCAGTTCGAACGAAATAAGGTTTGGATGCTAGTACCAAAACCAACTCACCAAGGAGTTTTTGGAACTAGATGGGTATATAGAAACAAGATGGATGAGAATGGCATTCTTATAAGAAACAAGGCCAGACTCGTAGCTCAAGGATATTGCCAAGAGGAGGGTATTGACTTTGATGAGACTTATGCTCCTGTCGCTCGCCTTGAAGCAATCCGCATGTTTCTAGCGTATGCAGCGTTCAACAAGTTCATGGTGTATCAAATGGACGTGAAGAGTGCCTTCCTGAATGGTAAACTCCAAGAAGAAGTGTATGTGGAGCAACCACCAGGATTCATCAACAATCATGGTAAGGGTATGGTTTACAAGCTAGAAAAAGCACTTTATGGGCTTAAGCAAGCACCACGAGCATGGTATGACACTCTCTCTATCTTTCATATTGGTAAAGGCTTTTCAAAAGGCAGCGTTGATACAACGTTATTTAAAATTACCAATAACGAAGACATTCTCTTAGTCCAAATTTACGTTGATGATATTATATTTGGTTCTACTAACAAGCGTCTGTGTGAGAAATTTTCGAAAATGATGCAAGAACAATTTGAAATGAGCATGATGGGTGAATTAACTTTCTTCTTAGGACTACAAGTTAAACAACTCCCTAATGACATATTTATTAACCAAGCTAAATATACACGAGATATGATTAAGAAATTTGGTATGGAAAATGCATCATATTAAAAAAATTTAATGAGCCAAACGCTTAAGTTAGATAAAGAGGAAAGTGGAAAGAAAGTTGATATCACTAATTATAGAGGTATCATTGGATCACTTCTTTATCTTTCTGCCAGTAGACCTGATATTATGTTTTCGGTATGCATGTGTGCACGTTTTCAAGCTGATCCTAAAGAGTCACACTTAATTGCTGCCAAGAAGATCCTTAAATACCTAAAAGGCACACATAATGTGGGCTTATGGTATCCTAGGGATTCTCCTTTTGAACTAATTAGTTACTCAGATGCATATTTTGCAGGTTGCAAAATAGATCGTAAAAGCACTAGTGGTACTTGTCAATTTCTAGGTGATAGGTTAGTTTCATGGCATAGCAAGAAACAACAATCCATAGCTACCTCCACAGCCGAAGCTGAGTATGTAGCCGCAGGAAGTTGTTGTGCACAAGTATTATGGATGAGGCATCAACTTAGAGACTATGGAATAATCCTAGGTCCAACCCCCATTCATTGTGATAACCAAAGCGCTCTAGCCATGACTCAAAACCCTGTTCTTCATTCCAGAACCAAACACATTGACATTAGATACCATTTCCTTCGTGACCACGGTCAAAAGAAAGATATCTCCATGCACTTCATTGGAACTGACAAACAATTGGCAGATATCTTCACCAAAGCACTCAACGAACAACGTTTTCTCACTTTGAGAAGTGAACTAGGTATGATTGATTTAAACGCTTAATCATCAAGCATCATACTTTATTAGACATATAATTTAGGGGGAATCCACTTGATTTATGTCTAAACGCCTTCTTTGAAAAACAAAACAAATGGTACAAGTTATCAAATTTAGGGGGAACCTTAAAATTGTACTTGAACATAACTGTAAGCGTCAATGATCAAAATTTTCAGATGCATGATCATCAACGCTCAGTATTATTTTTGCATAAAATATTGGACGCTCAAACATAAAAAGGACTTTGACTTTAAGCGTCTATATTACAACAGTTAAAATGAATACCAACCAATGGTATCAGTTAAGCGTTGAATCAAGTCCAATCAATTCTTATATAAAAATATTTTCTTTACAAGCCATGCATAAAGTTTCCAAACTTCTTTCGAAGTAGTGGGTAGACTCAAAAGTTTATTTTGTACTCTACTCACACGCTTCTATCACATCAAACTCGCGGGTAATCAAAAGTTTCTTTTTCAAAATGACGGTTCAGAGATAGCACGTGTTTGTGTACGTGTCAGTGTACAAACAGGCGCGTGCGTTACACTCTGAAAATGCCAAACGTTTTTAAATTTTTAACTCGGATGTCAAATCTTTATATATGAGAATTACCAAATGTAACTTCTCTCTATTACAAAAAACTCGCGTCCGCAGTTAATGAATTTATGGCTGAGATTCAACAATCGTTACACGTGTCTAAATCCTACAGAGACTAGAGAACACAAGTTTCAAAAATTCTTTACTGTGTCATTTAAAACACAAATTCTGCAGAAAGACAATTCACTTTTACTCAAACATATCTACAAAACTTGTTCTCTCTCAAAGCAAAAGAAAATCTCAGTTCATCTCTTTCACTAAAAATGGCACCAAAGAAATCTTCATCTACTTCTGAAGGTGACTGAAGGCCTTGTTGTCGACTGGAAATTTCTCTATGAACAAGCTCAGATCAACCTAATGGACATGATGGACATGGTCGTCAAGGCTGGGCTCAAATCGTTCTTAACCCAATACTCATATATGTTTCCTACTGAAGTCGATACCTTTTGGAAGACTGCTAAACTTTCAGAGGACAAGAAGTCTATTTCTTGTCTAATCTCTTTATCCAAGAAGGTGTCTCCAAAGGAATTTCCCTTATCTGCTTCCACCATTGCCAAGAACTTCAATCTTCCAAATGAGGGTGAGGCATTGGATTGCGTTACATTAAAACAGATCAAGGAAGCATGGACAACCATGAGTGCATACGACGATGTGCCCTACACTCAATACTTCGAAAAGAAAGACCTGGTGTCCAAATACCGGCTGTTGGCTGATTTCTGCAGCAAGATCATAGAATGCCGAGTGGGAACCTTTGATAAGGTGAACCCTGTACAATTTCAGATGATGACTGCTATACTCCTCAACATCAAAATCAACTGGAGTGAGTACATCTTTGGAAGGTTTCGGGACAGTCTAAGCGCCTCGAATAAACCTTATGGACTCGTTCTAAGCGACCTGTTGTACAAATCAAAGTGTGTATACTCGTCTGGACTTCCGTTAAATAAGTCCAAGTTGTTTGGAAAAAGGATTCTGAATAATCTGTTCAATCCTCCAAAAATTGGTGGTGCTGCTAAACCACTGTCTGAACGTCTGGAAGTATGTCAAGCGTCCGATAAAGAAGTGGAGCGTCCAGTGCCAGAAGAAGCTGTGAAGCATCCGGCTGCAACGAAGAAGAGGGCTCCCAGAAAGTCCAAGGTTCAATTTGTTCCTTTTCCTCAAAAGGACGATGAGGAAACCGATGAGGATGCCAAGGACAAGTTACCTCCCAAGAGGAGGAAGCTGGAAGGGATTATCAAACAAATAGACTTTGAAGAACCAGCTGCTAATCCTCCCGCTCCAACGCTTAAGCTCGTTGAAGGAGTCAACGTGAAGAAAATCTTCAAGCGTTCCAGGACTTGCAAGCGTCGAGTTGCTCCTGTTCCTGAAGAGCCTGAGACTGATGAGCCAAGCGCTCAAAGAATTGCTGTTGAGACTAGTTCTCAGGGTAAGTTTATTTCTTCCCACAACTTTTCTATTCCTACATCTGTAGAAGATCCTGCTCTTATAGAGGATAGTTCTCGTATTATAGCTATAGTTCCAGCCGCTGCTGAAGCGTCAACAGCTGTCCTCCTGGATGTTGATATGACAGAAGTTGTCACTATTGCTAAAGATGTTGCCGCAGAAGTTGCTGCAATTGAAGCTGAGGAACCTGCTACTACAGAGGTTCAGACTCCTATCCCTATTCAGGCTATAACAGAGGCACGCTCAGAAGGTCAGAGTATTGCTGAAGACGTTCCAGCGCCTAGCCACTTCTTCAAACTCGACCCACTGAAGACGATTGATCATTCAATTAACTATATGCCTCCAGTTCCTGAAGAAGAATTCATTCCAGCTGGCTATAATGAAGAATGTTACATCGTCGCTGAAAATGATCTAGCCACGATAATTGATAGAGATGGAGCTCTTGTGGAAATGTTGTTTAGTAACGAAGTCACAAGTGTTGAATTTGCGTACTACTTGGCACTAGCCAATGGAGATCCTCTACCTCCTACCCCAGCGTCTATACAGATATTTGAAAAACGGGGTACTGATAGAATTCCACAAGGGGATGTGGACTTAGCTTACTTTCTGGATATGGGACGCAGCAAGCCTTCAGGTTTTGCTCCAAGAAACTACAAGATTAGAGCCTATGAGTGTCTACCTGTGGAGCTTTTAAATCCTGAAGAGGAAATCTTAAACAAAGAGGGTTATTCCCACTTTCGTTCAGTTGTGCACAGTGCTGCTAATCAGAGTCTTCCCAACCCATTAAGATTGTGGACAAATAAAAGTCCCTATATCGGTGAGCGTTCTGCCTCTCTAAACACTCTCATTCAAGAAGAGGCTGACTACTTTTTACAAAGCGTCCTGAATGCAAACTATCAACCTGATAAGCATCGCTTTGAAGCCATCCGAGATATTCATCATGAAGGCTTTCGTGCCATTCTGAATGCAGGCACAACCTTCTGCATGAATGAGGTTACCTGGTGTGAAGCCTACGTTGGCCAGCGTTACAAGTTTGAAGACCTGGTCAAGGAACCTCACTTATTCACAATCGGCATGCTAGATAAAAGAAGACAGTTTGCTCGATATTGCTTACAGCGCCGAGAAGCAAGAGTTGGGCCACTTGCTCTCTTACCATCTTTTCGTCAACCAATTGAACGCTTTTTGCGTGAAGCGTTGGCTAGAATTGCAGATTTGCCAATCAATTACTGTGGCCAAGCGTCAACAAGCGGAACGAAGCCTACTTCAGATTTAACGCTTACACCTGGCCAGCAGGAAGACAACATCAGACGTATGTTGAAGATGCTCCCTCCATTACGGGATTTCGACAACGTCTTCACTACAAACTTGAGAAAGCCAAATGGATCCATTATAAGACCTCTTTTTGGGTATCCATTGCTCTTCTCTTTCCGATAAGAACTGATAAAACACTATACCTATGTTCTCTCTTTACTCGAAAGAAATCCGGACATCTCGCGTGCAGCCTTGCCTTACGTTGAAGAATACATGGCAATGTACGTATCAGAGTCTGAGCGTCCATTGGAGTTGCCAAAAGATAGAGTGCTACGCTTCTCCTTCACTCCACGTGACGATGCTCTATTCTTTATTAAGGCTCCTCATTGCAAGATCTTTGTTAACCACATGCTCCAGATCTTAGGACCAGGATGGGTCATAGCAATGGACACTCCAATCCGCACTTTAAGGGATTTCTCAACCCTTCCTATTTCTCGAGTAAATGAGTTAATCAACAGTTCATCAACGGAGTTTGCTGATTCAAGTTTTGGAAGGCTCAACTTCAGATTTTGTGACTTTAGCCATCTAACTACTGTCTCTTCCTTACCTTCCACATCTGATACAGAAGTTGCCTTAGCGCCCATAGTGGAACCAGTTCAAGCGTCTCAACCAGAGGTTGTGCCTGACGCTTCAACTTCACCTGTTCCAACGGTTGCTGAGATAGCAATCCATTCGTCTGTCTTCAATCCAGATTTTCAACAACCATCTATCAAGTCACAAAAGCACACCTCAAAATTTAAACAACCAGCTACCTCTCCGAATGTGCTTCAAACATTTGTGCCTCTCCTCACTGAAGCGTTGGAAGAGATGAACGCTCAAGCGTCCAATCATGCAGAATCTCTACACTGGATCAAGGAAGACTTCGCTAAGATCGAGAAGGAGAATATGAGCGCTCAAGTTGCTCACATGCGCGGAGCTGCTGATGCTGCCATAGATACTGCTCTCTCTCGTATGCAGACGATGATCGATGGACTTGCAGCTAATCAAATTGCTATGAAAGAATCTCTTGAAGCAAAATTTGATGCGTTGGCTGCATCCATGGTCCAAATGGCTGCTCAAATTGCCATTCTTACTGAAACTATAGTAAAGGCTGATGATGGCAATAAGGGGGAAAAAAGGAAAGCTCGTGCAAGTTCAAGAGCTCAATCAAGTTCTAAGCGTCAAGAATTGAAGCGTCCAGAGCCGAAAAATCCACAAGATTTTGTCTCTTGCCACCTCCTCCTCCTTTGCCCGAATCCAATTACCCTTCATGGGTTGCCGCCACGGGAATTCCTAGTAGAAGAACTGGTTTTCCTCCCATCGCTTTCAGAGCAGATATACCTGTGCCATCTCAAGTGCTACTTGAACAATTCAATATACCGATGGAGCGAGTGCCACTTCCAGAGCCTACTACTCCTCAAGACTTGGTTGTGGAAATGGAGTTCTCAGACTTATCTCAAGCGTTCAGAGCAGTGCTTAGGCATATGGGTATTGATCCATCCGAATGGGATCGACGGCATACAGTGTATGAAACAAGGAGAAAAAGGGAAAATCGTTTCGTAATTGACAAAGATCATCAGATAATGATCACCTTTCAAGATCTCATCGAAGAAGCCATCAGAACAGAAATGATCAGACGACGAAATCTTACTAGAAGAAAGTAGATCATGATAGCTCTTTGTAATTTAACCTTCTCTTCTGTTTCTACATAGTTTGTAAAATGTATGAACTCTCCGAATATATATAAAGTACATTTTTCAGCTGAAACATCTCATTGAAGCTTAACTAACTCTAACTTACTAACATAACGCTTATTAACTTTGGCTGTCGTAACTCTTGAACTATAAAAGAGTAAGTATTGCCATCATCAAAAAGGGGGAAGTTGTTAGGAATTTCATGTTAGATGTTTTGATGATGACAATTAGGAATCTTGTTAGACCCCAAAGTTATGTATGCTTAAATTTCATAGATACTTATATAAGCATTTGAACATTAGAAATGTATAGGCTTTATTTTATCTTTTACTTTTGACATTCTTAGATCAAGAAGTCGGTTAGATTAAGCGTTTGATACTTTCTGAGTGAGCTTATCAAGACTGCGAAATCTGAAGACTCCAAGCGTCCAAGAAATCAATAGTGAATGAAGTTTGAAGAAGTTCACTCTAAGCGCCTGACATGTTTTGAGTGAGGTGTCAAGTAACGAAGACTGAAGTTTCAAGCGTCTACACTTCTAAATAAAGTCTGAAGACTTTTTCCAAGCGTCTAAACATTAAATAGTCCTCCAGATTAAATTGAACTTTCAGTTCATGAATGAAGCGTCTATCAAATGACAAACATTCTCCTGAAGCGTCAGATCGAAAGGAGTTTAATGTAAATATTCTCAGTGCATTAAATGTTGATAAGAGCATTAAATGTGATAAGCACTTTCAGACGTACGGAGAAGCCACCCTATTGGACTGTCAACAATTCAAAGACTGCAGCACCAACTTTTGTGCAGCAAATTTTCAGGAAAAAGGACAAAAGTTGTTCACTCGCGAAAGTGAGAGACACGCGCCCTTGCATGTGTCAAACGGACACTTTCTCCAAGAATGCCTATAAATAGAACTTCAACAACAAGCCAAATAGAGGACGATTATCAAGCCAAATTGCTGTTGCATTGAAGTCTCATTCCTTAAACTCTTAGGAAAGCCAGAATACTCAAGAAAATATTCTCTCTGCTTTTCATCAAATCTTGAGACAGTCAACCCAATATCGCAAACATTCTTTTTGAAGAAACTACTCTACTACTGAGATATTCCAGTTGTTTGAACTTTATCAAAATCAAACAAACCCTTTTAGAAAAACCCCTATCCAAGCCTCGCGATCTGTGTGAAGTCGAAGTTGGATACTGCCATATTTTTGGGTGAAAGAAGCAAGGGGATTGAAGTGATTTGGAGCAGAAATCTGTGTGATCAAGGAGCTCAAGTCATCGACATCCATATCTCCCTAATTTGTAGAAGATTCTGTGTGATTCTTTGAGAATCATTTTAGTGGATTGCCTCCAAGTGTTCGAGGAGAAGAAGGACGTAGTTGGGATTACACCACCCAACGAACCTTATAAATATTCTGTCATTTACTTTTCAGTCAATTCTTTCATCTATCATATCATTGCATAAATTGATTAAGTAAAACACAATCAAAATTGAAGCAACTAAGAAACCTCTTGTGACGCTAAAGCTTTCAAAGAGAAGACTCCAAAAACCATTCCGCTGTGCTAACACTGATTAAAGAACGGAACGCTTAACCTACTTGGTCAAAGTATTCAAATCTTGAAATCTAAGTTAACTTTATAAAAATAGTCTTGATCAGACGCTTCGCCAAAGCGCTAATATTTTAAGTGAACGCTTAAGTCAAGCGTTAGACACTTCAAGCGTCTATCTTTTCAAGCGTCCAAAAATCTTTTGGTTCAAAATTTTTGAAGTCGAAAAAGACTTCAGGGTCTATTCAACCCCTCCTTCTAGACCCTTTCCTATGCCACTTGGAACCAACAAAGCATTTAATGCATTTTGAATTTATTTCCCGTTGGAAATAAATGTCCATTGGTGATTGCATAAGTCTTTGATAACTTGGGTTTTGTCTTTCTGGTGAATCTGAAATCTGGACGCTTGAGTCACTTGGACACTTGAGTCATAAATCCTGAAATAGCCTTTACGCGTTTGACAGACGTTTAAGACAAATCTTCATCTTCACTTAACTTTAGACGTTTGAATCTTCAACTTCATCTTTGATAGACTCACCCAGAATTCTATCAGCGACTCGATATCTAATCCTAAGTCTAAAATCTAGAAACATAAAAATTACAAGTCCAACAAACTAATAAACTTTCAAACGCTTATACATTATTTCTATGAAAACATAAACTTACATTATTTTGGGGTCTAACATGAAATCCTATCTTGTCATCATCAAAACATCTAACATGAAATTCATAACAATTTTTCCCTTTTTGATGATGTGATAAGAGGCATTTTTACGTGTTTTTAATCCCATGGGACTTATGCTATGGATTCTTTTATTGACAAAATCATGCCACATTTGCGTTTAAGCGGGGTGTTAAGTGATTACAGGTGATAAATTTGAGCATACGAAGAAACGAGGCGAAAAATGACGTATAAAACAAGTTCAGGCCAATTTGCTTCTGTCGTCCACACCCAGGCGCCAGTATTACCACGCCCAGTCGCCGGACAAGATGCAAATAACGTCAACATTCTGCTGTCCACGCCTAGGCGCCGTACTGTCCACGCCTGGGCGCCGTATCTGCATTAGTTTCCACGGTTGAGCGCTATTTCTGTATGTTTAGAGACCGAATTGGATGAAGTTCCCTTCTACAATGTTGTAGAACTATGTGTTAGCTTCAAATGAGGACTTGAATCATCCAAATCGGAGTTTCGTGGAGAGAGTTATGAATGAAATACGATTGCTGCGCAGGACACATTGCATTTAATCTCAGCATTCTGTCAACGGCGCCAGAGCGCCGTCATGCCCGCGCCTAGGCGTGACCACACCCGAGTTTTGATTCATTTCAGCCAAAATTTCATCATTTGATGGTGGAATGGAATATTTTAAAGCCAAGAGGTCATCACATGTGTGGAGGGGATGTCATAAGTGTGTTTCTTGTTAGATCTACTTTATGGAATTTTATACTACACACTTTAGAGTAGTGGAGACACACACTAGGGAGATCATCATTTCTTGTCTTCTTAAGCCATCTTCTTGGCTCTTGACCGATGACACTTTGGAGGAGGAGGCAGCTGGCCATTACTCTTCACCCATCATCATTCATCACCATTCTTCATCACTTTTGGAGGGGAACAAAGAGAGAGGAGCTAAGGATTGAAGTTCAAAAGCAAGGATCCATCATCAATCAATTGAGGGAGTTTTAATTGCTTGCATTTACATGTTTATTTCCATGAGTATGTATATGTTTGTATTAGATTTTCTTAAGGCCTTGATGAGAGGCTAATATTGTAGAACTAAGGCCAATTTATGAATCAATATATGTGAAGTGAATTTTCGTATTAATTCTCATATTGCTTTGTGTGTTGATTTTGAGCTTTTATTACAATCATGTGCTTGATCACCATATGCTTGCTATCTTGCCTAGTCTAGTCATTCGAGAGAAGATAGATTAGGGTTCAATGGAATCAACTCATCATCCGAAACTAATGTGGAATTGCCCCTAGACATAGGTAAAGATTTCCGGGTGCGGTTAGCCGGATTTATCCGGGGAAACTCTAGAACGTTAATGCGTGGTTATTGATTAGATTCTCGGATAGACATATTTAGAGAACCATCAATTTATCATAGGATTATTATGTGCCGAGACATCGGGTAATAATTATCTAAGGAATTTCCACCAAAGCAATAGGAGTCTAATAATTCGAAGAGTAGCTCATCTATATTGACGAGTAGATTCGGTTGTAGCATGTGCCTTAGTCATTTTATCATACGTGAGATTTAATCTATAGTTCATTTCTCTTTGGTTCTTCACTTGCTTAATCGTTTTATTGCAATTTACTTTTGTCCATTTTCATTAATCATAAACTAAAATTCAAGTCTCCGTGGTTCGACAACCCGAACTTATTTTGTTCACTTTTATTACTACACATGACTAGTGCACTTGCTATTAAAAGCACGTTAGGTATTAGCGTGTCAAGTTTTTGGCGCCGTTGCCGGTGACTTGTTTATTTTAGTTTTTGATTTTCGTTTACATTTTTCATAATTCTTAGTTTTCGTTTATTTCTTGATTCTCTTTTATTTTCGTGTTTAGTCTAATTTTGTTCTTGTATTTAATTGTTAGGTTCTTGAGGTTCATGACCCGCTCCTCAAACAAACCTCTATACGAGTTGGAGCCCGAAATTGAACGAGTTCTTCGGACTAGTAGGCGAGCAAGAGAAATGGCCAATAATCTCAATCAAAACCCGAATGGAAATTTCCCGGACATGAACTCACCGGAAACTAGGGAGTGGTTACAAGGTGTTCTACAAGCCATGCAAGCGGTACCTCCTCCACAACTCCCGTCGGTTCGGGGTAGCTTACCACCTAGGGTCCATAATATTCCGGGGCCCGTGGTCGTGCCTAACTTCTTTGCACCAAACTACCACATTCCGGCTCACATTTTTAATATGGTGCAAGGAGAACCTTTCTATGGAGAACCGGACGAATCACCTCATGCTCATTTAGAGACTATAGACGATGCTCTTGTGACCATTCAATATCACCCACGGGATCTTGATGCAATTTGTCTAAGAGTTTTCCATTTCTCATTGAAGGATAGGGCGACAACATGGTACAAATCCTTACCTCCACAATCTATTACAACATGGGGTGAGTTGGTCGATGCCTTTTTAAATAAATTCTTTCCACCCTCCAAAATCAATGAGCTCCGGAGTAATATAAAAGGGTTTAGGCAAAAGAGCAATGAGTCTGACTTGGGCTAGATATAAGGGCATGCTCCGTAAATGTCCCGATCATAATTTTGGGTTGAATGAACAAGTACTCCATTTCTATGATGGGGTTAGGTCACGTATTCGGCATAGACTCAACGCGGGTGCGGGAGGAGATCTCCTTGGGTTAGACTGTCAAAGTGTATGGGACAAAGTCGAACAGTTGGCCCGAGAAGATGAGTTTTACCCCGACGATGAAGAGGCCTCATCCTCTAAAAAGGTTGCTTGTATTGAGGAAGTAGTTGAGGGAGTAGTAGTCTTGGAACCGGAGGTTGGCAATGTTAATTATGTGGGGAATCAAAATCAACCTCGGGTGAACTTTCATGTACCCGAGAATTTTCCAAAAAGGCCCAACCCTGCACAGAACGCACAACCGGGGATCTATCAAGCTCCACGACCACCTTTCAATAACCCACCACCGAGGCAAGGCAATTTCAATGGACAAGGTCAAGGTCAAGTGCAAATGCGACCTCCCACAATCGATGAGAAACTAGATGCTCACATGAAAAAGTCCGATACATCTTTCAATGAACTTCGGCGTATGATAAAGGATATATGTATGGAGATGAAGGATTTGCGAACACAAGTGGGGCAACTGTCTAATGCGGTTAACGGTAGAGCCCCGGGGACTCTCCCAAGCGACACGGAAAAGAACCCGAAGGCCCAATGCAATGCCATAGCCTTGAGAAGTGGCAAACAATTGGAGAGTGACACTGCCAGTACATCCGCGCCCGAGCGGCCCGACTTGCACGCCCGGGCGCCTGATCTCCCCTGTTCTGGACAGGATTCACTGAATCCCGCGCCTGAGCGCCCCTCTGATGGCGCCCAGGCGCCACCCACAACTCTGCCACATGCATCTGTTCTGAATCCCGCGCCCGAGCGCCCTGACATACACGCCCAGGCGCCTACAGATCCGCGCCCAGGCGCCGCCTCCTGTTTCAGTGGGTTTTCATCCGTCTAATCCAACGCTTTCTCCCCCTATCGAAGTTCGTCTCCCCTTCCCAAATGCTCACAAAAAGAAGAAAAAGGAGATGGATCCGAGCTTTCTTCGAATTTTGGCAATCCTTCGGGAAGTGCGAATTAATATTCCGTTTATTGACGCCATTCTCCAAATGCCGAATTATGTGAAGTTCTTCAAGGACATACTCTCCAACAAGCAGAAGTGGGAGGAGAATGAGACGGTGTGCCTCACGGAAGAATGCTCCGCCGTATTGCTCAATAAATTGCCAACTAAGCTCTAAGATCCCGGGAGCCTCACAATCCCGTGCACGATTGGGTCCTTATCGTTCAAGAAGGTGTTATGTGACTCGGGGGCCAGCATCAATCTTCTTCCATACTCACTATTTAAAAAGCTAGGCCTTGGAAATCCCATGCCGACCTCAATGAGCCTTCAACTAGCCGACCGATCAATCAAGAGGCCCAAGGGGATAATCGAAGACGTTCTTGTCCAAGTCGACAAGTTTTATTTTCCTGTTGATTTCGTGGTACTCGATATGGAAGAAGATGTGGAGGTACCATTAATCCTAGGGAGACCATTCCTAGCCACGGGTAAGGCGGTAATTGACATTGCTAATGGTAAGCTTACCTTGAATGTGGGCGATGACAAAGTTACCTTTGATGTTTACAAAGTCCTTAAACACCCTATTGATCATGACTCGTGTTATCGAATTGATACATTTGACCAGTTGATTGTTGAGTATTTACAGGACAATACAATTGAAAATTCTCTCAAACAGGATCTATGAAATCCATGCAAGTGGACTCGGAGAGAGATGATCTAGTGGAAAGAGTTCTAAGCTTGGAGTACAAATCTTCCTCTCATTCGGGAGGCTCCATCAAAGTTGATAGATCATTGTCGGAAGCACCTCGCCCATCTATTGAAGAACCCCCCTCTCTCGAACTCAAACCCCTCCCCTCCCACCTTAAATATGTGTACTTGAACGACGATGAAACACTCCCATTGATCATTTCCTCATCTCTTTCAGGATCACAAGAAGAGCAATTAATGACGGTGTTGAGATCTCACAAACGGGCTTTTGGGTGGAAACTTGCGGACATCAAAGGCATTAGTCCAGCGATATGTATGCACAAAATACTTATGGAGGACTCCACCAAGCCTACACGCCAACCCCAAAGGAGGTCAAACCCACAAATCCAAGAGGTAGTAAAGAAGGAAGTGATTAAACTGCTCGATTCAGGTATAATCTATCCTATTTCTGATAGTGCGTGGGTGAGCCCTACCCAAGTGGTGCCTAAGAAAGGGGGGATAACGGTAATTGAGAATGCGAATAATGAGCTAATCCCAACTCGTATAATTAGTGGGTGGCGTGTGTGTATAGATTACCGTAAGTTGAATGATGCCACCCGTAAGGATCATTTCCCCCTCCCCTTTATTGACCAAATGCTTGAACGATTAGCCGGGCATGATTTCTATTGTTTTCTAGATGGTTACTCCGGCTATAATCAAATTGCCATAGATCCCGAGGACCAAGAGAAAACCACTTTCACTTGTCCTTATGGCACATTTGCTTATAGAAGGATGCCATTTGGCTTGTGTAATGCCCCGGCCACTTTTCAAAGATGCATGATGGCTATTTTTCATGATATGGTTGAAGATTTCCTTGAAATTTTTATGGATGACTTTTCTGTATTCGGAACAACTTTTGATATTTGTCTTGCTCATTTAAATGTTGTGCTTAAACGTTGTGAGGAAACCAACCTTGTTTTGAATTGGGAAAAATGTCATTTAATGGTCCGGGAGGGGATTGTGCTTGGCCACAAGATCTCTCAAAAAGGGATCGAAGTGGACCAAGCCAAGATTGAGGTCATTGAAAAACTTCCCCCGCCCACTTCGGTCAAAGCTGTTAGGAGTTTTCTCGGGCATGCCGGTTTCTATAGGCGATTCATCTTGAATTTCTCTAAAATTGCGAAACCGTTGTCTAATTTGCTTGTCAAAGATGCACCTTTTGATTTCAATTCTTCTTGTATGCAGGCCTTTCTTGATTTGAAGGAACGCTTAGTTTCCGCCCCTATCATGTCACCCCCCGATTGGAGCTTACCATTCGAGTTGATGTGTGATGCGAGTGACACTGCGGTTGGAGCGGTCCTTGGCCAAAGGAAGGAGAAGGTATTTCGAACCATTTACTATGCTAGTAAAACTCTTAACGATGCACAATTGAATTATGCCACCACGGAAAAAGAATTACTAGCCATAGTCTTTGCATTCGATAAATTCCACTCTTACCTCGTGCTAAACAAAGTGATAGTTTACACCGATCATTCGGCTTTAAAATATTTGCTTGCCAAGAAAGATGCTAAACCAAGACTTCTTAGGTGGATTTTGTTACTCCAAGAATTTGATTTAGAGATAAAAGACAAGAAAGGCACCGAAAATGTAGTAGCCGACCACCTCTCACGATTAGAGCTAGTGAATGATCCGTTAGATGAGATACCAATTCGTGAGGAATTCCTGGATGAACACCTCCTTGCTATTTCTGACAAAATTTCACCTTGGTATGCTAACTTTGCCAATTACATTGTTACGGGCCGTCTTCCCCCGGATATCACTTTTCATCAAAAGAAGAAATTTCTATTTGATGTGAAGCAATATCTTTGGGACGAACCCTTTCTATTCAAAGTTTGTGCAGATGGCTTAATTCGACGTTGCATACCCGAAACGGACGTGCATGCTATCCTATCTCATTGTCATGATATGGCGGTGGGTGGCCATTTTGGGCCCTCCAAAACGGTAGCTAAGATCCTCCAATCAGGTTTCTTCTGGCCTACTCTTGTTAAAGATGCACATCATTATGTCAAATCTTGTGATCGCTGTCAACGAATGGGGAACATCTCTAAACATCATGAAACGCCCTTAAATAGCATGTTAGAGTGTGAGTTGTTTGATGTATGGGGTGTGGACTTCATGGGCCCTTTCCCCAGTTCTTGTTCAAATAAATATATCCTTGTTGCGGTAGACTATGTCTCCAAATGGGTGGAAGCCGTGGCCTTGCCTACTAATGATGCTCGGGTTGTCACTCGTTTTCTGAAGAAGCATATTTTTACTCGATTTGGAACTCCCCGAGCCATCATTAGTGACGGGGGCACCCACTTCTGCAACAAGCAGTTTGAACTTTTATTGACCAAGTACGGGGTGAAGCATAAAATTTCGACCCCATACCACCCACAAACTAGTGGCCAAGTGGAGGTCTCAAATAGGGAGATTAAGCGTATTTTAGAAAAAACTGTCAACGCATCAAGAAAGGATTGGTCCCTTAAATTGGATGATGCTCTTTGGGCTTATCGGACCGCCTATAAAACCCCAATTGGCATGTCCCCGTATCGTCTTGTTTTTGGCAAAACATGTCACTTGCCCGTTGAACTTGAGCATCGTGCTTATTGGGCCATTAAGTTTCTAAATTTTGACTCTCAACGTGTAGGTACACAACGTTTGCTACAACTCAATGAGCTCGAACAATGGCGTCATCTCGCCTATGAGAACGCGAAACTCTATAAGGAGCGGACCAAAATGTGGCATGACAAACATATTCTCCCCCGGGAATTCCACAAGGGAGAGCGGGTGTTGCTATACAACTCTCGACTCCGACTCTTCCCCAGGAAGCTTAAATCTCGATGGTCGGGCCCATTTTTGATTTCCTATGTCTATCCATCCGGCGTCGTCGAGCTTACAACAGATAAAGGACATACTTTCTTGGTCAACGCTCAACGTCTAAAACCTTACTTAGGGATGGATGGACCGAGAGACAAAGAGTCCTTCATCCTTGCGGACCCTTCGTGATTCTTCGCCTTCAGTCGAGCTAATGACTCTAAACTAGTGCTTCTTGGGAGGCAACCCATGTTTTCTTTCCATTTCCTTTTCTTTTTCTCTTATTATCCCGTTTGTTGCTTTATTTTCTAGTCTTAAATCTTTGTTAGTTTGTGTTTTAAGTGTTTTGTCTTTCCCCTTTTGAAACAGGAAATGGAAATTCTTTACGAAATATTTCTGAAGAGCCCGCCTAGGCGCCTATCGACGCGCGCCTAGGCGCCTATCGACGCGCGCCTAGGCGCCCATAGCGCCTATGTGTTTCAACATGTTTCTGAAAGGACCGCCCAAGCGCCGAAAAATGCCCGCCTAGGCGCGTAAAGTTTCACTTAAAAATCCAGGTACGCTGTGTCGCGCGCCTAGGCGCCTAAATACGCGCGCCTAGGCGCCCGTTTCTGATTTAAACCTAATTGTGGGTCAAAACGGTCAAAATTCTTCACAAACTCTTCACAGCTCCTCTCCCACGCGATTTCCGGCGACTCTCTCACCATTTCCGGCCATTTCCACCGTGTTTCACCGCCACTTTTCATCAACATAACTCGCTGCACAGTGGCTCCTCGTTCACATCCGACTCGGTGCGATAATTTTGGGGAAAAAAGGTGAGTTTTGGCTTTACCCTTCTTCCATTTCCGATTCATAGCCGACGAGTAAGTGCCTTACGTTATATTTTGAGGATTATTTGGGGCTTCGTCCGATTGTGGGTTTTTGTTGCATTTGAGGAATTTATTAGATTAGAGGGTTGTTGTTGATTTGTGGTTTGTTGTTGTTTAATTTGTGATATATTGTTGCTGGATTGTGGGTTGCTCTCTGATTTTGGTGTGTTGTTGGGCGTTGACGATTGTTGTGTTGGGTTGGTTGCAATCGGGTTGATTTGAGTAGTTGAGAAATTGAGATAATTTTAACCATTGTTGTTGCAAATGACGAGAACTACCAACAAACCGTCCAAGGGTAAGAAAAAAGTGGGTGAGGGTTCCTCTAATGAGCCCGAGACTCCCGATAATACCCGTTTCGAAAACTCCAAAGTCCAAATTATGTGTCAGAGTTTGAGCACCCCCCGCACCCTTATTAAGGAGAACTATTTGACCACCCGGGGACAGCCCTCTGTGCACGAATTGATACAGTTCCATCACTTATAGTTTTTCTGTCAAAAGCCCGAGGCCATCCGTCTTCCTTGGGTCCTGAAATTCTTCAGCTCCGGGGTTTATGATGAGATTGAGACGCGAGGATGGCTGGGGACTACCCTTTTGGTACGGGACAAACATGTCGATTATGAGTTGAGACAGATTAGGGAGAGCATAGGCACCCCCACCCCTCAGACATGCGAGTTCACCACTCTTTACAATGCAGGGCGCCTCCGGGTTAGCCTGTCGGATATTTTGCGGGTTATTGCCCGAGAGGGTTGGGAGTGGGTACCCGGAGAAGCTCATGTCCCCCGTAGGGCTCTACTTCGAGAGGCTGCTTTCTGGCTCGACTTCATCCGATTCAATTTAATACCGAGTACCAATCGGTCAGAGGCAAACAAGGAACGGGCCACCCTCATCTCTGCTATTATGTCCAAGAAAGCTGTGGACTTTGCCCGGGTGATCCACAAGTCTTTGACGGATCACTTTAGGAAGTTGAAGAATGAGTTAGGGCCGTTGATTGACAAAGAATTGGCCAAGCAAAAGGGCGAAGGACCCACTCGGAAGAATCCCATCATTCTCCCGTCGCTGATCACAGTTTTATGCAAAGCTGCTAGGGTTCCGATACTTCCTATGGAGCGTACAGAACTCCCGGGTTCTTATCTCGCTGTGGTCGCTGATGACCAACAGGCTCCCCCACCGCAGGCCGCTTCCAAGAGGCCTCGCCCGTCTTCTTCCCGGTCTACTAGTTCTTCCCAGTTCCCACCTATGGATGCCGCAGCCATTAGACAACTAAAGGATGAATTGAGGGATGAGTTGCGAGATGAGATGAGGGTGGTCATGTCCGACACTTGTGCTTATTTCCGTCAGCTTCTTGTCGAGCATAATGAGTTTGTCGGTCGTGGGCCATTTGATTATTCTACTCCTCCACCTTACCCGCACCCCCCGCCTCAGCAGCCCGCAGATTTGCACGAGTCAGGTGCTCTCGTTCCTGTAGGAGGTGATGATGAGGCTCATAATGATGAGGGTAGCCCGTTGATTGATTTGGATGATCTCGGCGGAACGGATGAGGACTACATTGACCGTTTTGGCACTACAGATTAGGCTTATCTTGTTTTATTTCCATGCATGTTTCGTTTTTTTTTTGGTTATCTTTTGTTGGGTTGTTGGATATTTTATGTTTTATGTTTGGATGCTTGATGTTTTCTTTCCATGCATGTTTCTCGTTTTTGTTCGTCTCGTTTTGTTTTCTTCTATTCTATCCAATGTTTGATGCTTTGTATGGCTAGCATTTTTTTTTACCTATGTAGTGATCGACACAATGATTGCCATCCTTGGACTCGATTGCCTTAAGTGGACTCGGGTTTGCTTTTCAGCTCCCCTATGGTGATGTGTACTTTACCCTTATTTTCTTTCGAACATTGGGGCCAATGTTCATGTTAAGTTTGGGGGGGGGGGGGTGTTTTAGATAACTCAGTCCAAGTTTGGGGGATGGCACACATCTACATGTGAGCTTGTGCATTTTGTGAAATTTTTTTTAAAAAAAAAAAAAAAAAAAAAACAAAATTTTGGATAGAATTTCAACCCGTCACTTGATGAATTGATCATGGTTAACGTGAATACATGGTATGCATTCTCTATCAATTTGGTTTTTAATGGCTATACACACAATTCCTTGTTTGTGGGACCCTAAACATGACTAGATTATCTTTAAGATGTTCACATACGCACATAAATCAAGGGTAGAGGCGTTGAGTGGGCAACCATTTTGAAACACTTAAAGGCTTGATCCCGAAAAATATCGACTTAGAATTTTCACATGAGTTATGAGTTGAGAATGTAGCTTCGTATGTTTAACAATAATAAAAAGAAGTGAACATTGGTATGACTGCAAAGGTCAGGCTTAATAGATACTGGGGGCGAATAGCACCATGCCTAGAATACTGTACTATTAAGCTAATTTGAGCTAGAGCTCAAGCCAATGCAAGTGTTAAGTGAATAAGGACCTAGTTTGATTTTGTGGCCTTTGACACTCGAGCGATTAAGCCCTTAGGAATGTCTCTATCTTTGATACCCGAAAGCCGTCTGGTTTAGGAGTTATTGGCCTAAAGCTCGTTACAAGGGTGTCATTGAAAGCCTAAGAGGATCAAACATTGCACATGGTCTAGCCTCTAATGTTTCGAGTGAAAGTACATAAGTTAAAGCCGAAAGTGGAATGAAGTGATGAATTTTTAAGTGGCTATGAAGTTGTATTCAATTCTCGTACCATGTGAATAATCAAAAGTTGATAAATATGGGGTTAATGCTTGAAAAGTGGTAAGAATGCCACTTGACTATAATACTTGAGATTTATTACACTACACCCTTAGGATGATCTTTTCAATATTAAGGCGTAACATGAGCAAGTGTGTGATATGTATATATTTATAATTTGAGCTTAAACAGATGAATTCATACCATTGTGTGCTATTAATCATTGTAATTTATGTTGAGTGATCGGGGTTGAAAATCTTTTAATTTTGTGGGTATATCGTCTGCAAACCCTCACGAGACTATAACTCGTCCTTTGAGGTAACTCAAAGGTTCAAAGGCTTGTTGCATTCGCTAAATGCAACCGTTTACTCCACGAAAGTGAGTTAGGAAGTTTTCTTTTTGTTTCTCTCTTTGATTGATGATGTTTCCTTATCTTAGAACTCTTATTGCTCGAGGATGAGCAATTGATAAGTGTGGGGGTGTTGATAAGAGGCATTTTTACGTGTTTTTAAGCCCATGGGACTTATGCTATGGATTCATTTATTGACAAAATCATGCCACATTTGCGTTTAAGCGGGGTGTTAAGTGATTACAGGTGATAAATTTGAGCATACGAAGAAACGAGGCGAAAAACGACGTATAAAACAAGTTCAGGCCAATTTGCTTTTGTCGTCCACGCCCAGGCGCCGGACAAGATGCAAATAACGTCAACATTCTGCTGTCCACGCCTAGGCGCCGTACTGTTCACGCCTGGGCGCCGTATCTGCATTAGTTTCCACGGTTGAGCGCTATTTCCGTATGTTTAGAGACCGAATTGGATGAAGTTCCCTTCTACAATGTTGTAGAACTATGTGTTATCTTCAAATGAGGACTTGAATCATCCAAATTGGAGTTTCGTGGAGAGAGTTATGAATGAAATACGATTGCTGCGCAGGACACATTGCATTTAATTTCAGCATTCTGTCAGCGGCGCCCGAGCGCCGTCATGCCCGCGCCTAGGCGTGACCACACCCGAGTTTTGATTCCTTCCAGCTAAAAGTTCATCATTTGATGGTGGAATGGAACATTTAAAGCCAAGAGGTCATCACATGTATGGAGGGGAGGTCATAAGTGTGTTTCTTGGTAGATCTACTTTATGGAATTTTATACTACACACTTTAGAGTAGTGGAGGAGACACTAGGGAGACACACACTAGGGAGCCCATCAGTTTTCTTGTCTTCTTAAGCCATTTTCTTCACTCTTGACCGATCACATCTTGGAGGAGGAGGCAGCTGGCCATTACTCTTCACCCATCATCATTCATCACCATTCTTCATCACTTTTGGATGAGAACAAAGAGAGAGGAGTTAAGGATTGAAGTTCAAAAGCAAGGATCCATCATCAATTAATTGAGGGAGTTTTAATTACTTGCATTTACATGTTTATTTCCATGAGTATGTATATGTTTGTATTAGATTTTCTTAAGGCCTTGATGAGAGGCTAATATTGTAGAACTAAGGCCATGTGAAGGCCAATTTATGAATCAATATATGTGAAGTGAATTTTCGTATTAATTCTCATATTGCTTTGTGTGTTGATTTTGAGCTTTTATTACAATCATGTGCTTGATCACCATATGCTTGCTATCTTGCCTAGTCTAGTCATTCGAGAGAAGATAGATTAGGGTTCAATGGAATCAACTCATCATCCGAAACTAATGTGGAATTGCCCCTAGACATAGGTAAAGATTTCCGGGTGCGGTTAGCCGGATTTATCCGGGGAAACTCTAGAACGTTAATGCGTGGTTATTGATTAGATTCTCGGATAGACATATTTAGAGAACCATCAATTAATCATAGGATTATTATGTGCCGAGACATCGGGTAATAATTATCTAAGGAATTTCCACCAAAGCAATAGGAGTCTAATAATTCGAAGAGTAGCTCATCTATATTGACGAGTAGATTCGGTTGTAGCATGTGCCTTAGTCATTTTATCATACGTGAGATTTAATCTATAGTTCCTTTCTCTTTGGTTCTTCACTTGCTTACTCGTTTTATTGCAATTTACTTTTGTCCATTTTCATTAATCATAAACTAAAATTCAAGTCTCCGTGGTTCGACAACCCGGACTTATTTTGTCCATTTTTATTACTACACACGACTAGTGCACTTGCTATTAAAAGCACGTTAGGTATTAGCGTGTCAATTATGCTCCCTATTGCAGATGCATAGGGAATGTTTGATATGGATTCTTTTTCCTCTAGTGTCTTAGGGGACATAGACTTGAAAAGTTGAATCCAATGTCTGACCGAAAGTAACCCTCTCTTAGATTTTCCCATCTTGAATATTGTTAGGACTCTATCTATGTACACAGATTGGGAAAGTCCCACCAACCTATTACCTCTGTCTCGATATATTCTCATTTAGAGAACATAGGATGCTTCACCCATATCTTTCACGAAAAATTAGGTTGATAACCACCCATTAGTTGATGGTAACATTCCTATGTCATTTCCAATGAGTAGAATGTCATCAACATAAAGAATAAAGGAACTTGTGGCACTCCCACTGACCTTTCGATACAAACATGGTTCATAACCATTCTTGATGTATCCATATCCTCTTACAGCCTCATCAAATCTTAAGTTCCAGCTACGGGAGGCCTGCTTAAGACCATAAATAGATCTTTACAGTTTACACACTTTGTGCTCACTCCCACTAGATGTAAAGCTCTCTGGCTATTCCATATAGATTTCTTCTTCTATATTTCCATACAGGAAAGCCGTTTTTACAACCATATACCATATCTCATGGTCGAGATATGCAGATATGGCCTTATTTATCGCTATGGGTGAAAAAGTTTCATCATAATCAACTCCTTATCTTTTGTATAACCTTTTGCCACTAAGAGAGCTTTGAAGGTCGCTACCTTCCCGTCCATTCTAATTCTACGTTTATATATCCACCTGCAGCCTATGACCTTAATGCCTGGCAGTGGTTCTACCAAGGTCCAAACCTTATTGGAGTACATGGATTCCATTTTGGATTCCATGGCTTCTAACCATTTGTCTGAGTCTTTCTCGGATACTGCCTCCCCAAAAGATTTTGGATCTTCATCCAATGGGAGGCCCTCCTCATTATCCTTTCAGAAGAGACCATAATATATCTTAGGATGCCCTAGGAACCACGCGGATCTCCTCAGAGGTAGTACTTTTCTATTTTCAGGTAGTGGTTCATTTTGTCTTTCCTCTACTGCGTGTGCGACTTGTGCCTCTTGAGTTTTCTCAAGATTTATTAAATGCTCACTTTCTTTCATGAAGAATTGATTCTCTAGAAAGATAGCATTCCTCGAGACAATCACCTTCTGCTCTGACGGGTAATAGAAGTAGTATTCATGGTATTCCTTAAGATATCCTATGAATCTACATAAAAGAGATCTTGAGTCCAACTTATCTCCCACTAGCTGGTTGACATGTGCATTGCACCTCCATATTCTAAGATATTTATACGTGGGCGACTTACCAGACCATATCTTATACGGTATGTCAAGCACACTTTTAGACGGTAGCCTATTCAGCAGAAAGATAACCATTTCTACAGCATGTCCTGAAAAGAAAGTTGTTAAATTTGTGGACATCATGTTCATCAATGTTTAATTTCTTCGCTCAGAAACTCTGTTTAATTGTTGTGTTCCAGGCGATGTCCATTGAGAAAGAATCCCGTTCTCTTTCAAATAATCTAAAAACTCACCAGACAAGTATTCTCCTCCTTGATCAGATCAAAGAGTCTTAAAAATTCTTCCAGTTTATTTTTCTACTTCATTTCTAAATTTCTTAAACTTATCAAAAGCTTTGGATTTATATCTTAGAAGATAAACGTACCCATACCTAGAATAATCTTCGGTAAAGGTTATAAAGTATGAGTAGCTTCCCATTGCACTCTCATTGAGTGGTCTACACACATTTGTATGGATCAAATGCAAAAGACCTTTGGCTCGCTCCATTTGGCCTCAAATGGTAACTTCTTCATTTTGTCTTTCAGACAAGCTTCACAAGTTGGTAGTTCTTCTACTTCATCAAGCTTGAGATAACTTAACAACTTATGAATTATATCTTTAGAGGGATGACCAAGTCTTGCGTTCCAAATTTGTGTGCTGGGTGAATTATTAGATTTACGTTTTTCTTTGTTTATTTGTTGAAAATTGAGTGCAGTAGTATGAGGATAAATATAAAGATTGTTTTCCATAAATGCCTTAAAAATTAATTTAGAACCCAAAAATATGGACCATATTCCATTACTTATATTAAACGAATATCTTTCTTTTTTCAAAAATAGACCCAGAAATAAAGTTCTTAATTAATTCATGGACATAATAAACATTCTTTAAAATAAATCTACTACTATTCTCTAGAACTAAAATGACGTTTCCAACAGCCGTAGCAGCAGTAGATGCTGCATTGTTCATTCCTAGGACTATGTCCCCATCATCTAACTCACTGCTTCTATTCAACACCTACAAATCATTGCATAGGTGAGTACCACAACCGGTGTCAAACACCCAAGAAGCATGGTTAATTGGAAAATTAACCTCAAGAATAAACATACCTTCCTCGTGGTCAGTGGAAGGTCTAGGACAATCCTTGCTCCAGTATCTAACAGCTAGACAGTGAAGGCATTTCCTAATTAGCGGCTCATATAGGAAATAATGAGCATACATGTCCTCTAATTGGCGCACGAGATCTCAAGAGTCGTCACACATGACACTCAAAATAAACTCTCGTGCCTCTCTCTCGTCTCTATGATGAATCAAGTACTCCAAAGTACGAGAACGAGTAGCAGGTCTAGGGTAATCCGGAACATCATCTCTCAAGACATAGTTCAAACCCTTCATCTCAAGACAAAAATCAAGAGACTGTCGCCAATTTAGAAAATTTATTCCATGCAGTTTTCTTACTTTCATATGATTAATCAGAGGTTCCATCAAATCCATAACGAACTGTGTATTAAACGAAAAGCAAAAAACATAATTAGCATTCAAATATGACATATATATATACATATATTATCTTGGACTTTTTAACAACATACGTTTCCCATTATATTTCAAATTTCTATCACCCCACAGGTGAACAAACGGGAAACTTAATATTTCTAGTAGGCTCGAGCTGACAAGTGCCTCTCTAACTCATTCCATGACTCGTGATACAATGTTCAGTAACATTTGAACAGACACGATGGCCCCATCCACTCTCCAAGTAGTTCTCAAGATGTTTTGCCTCACATTTCATGTACGTCCAGAGATCACGATGCAACAGTACACTAATCTGTGGTTAAGTCTAACCCATCAAATTCTCACAGCATAGCAGTAGCTAGGAGGTCTCACGACTCATGGACGACTCCTTAGCGAAACTGAAACCTGTGTGCTCTTCTAATATGACATTATTATCATATAGACTGACTACTTGTGAAATTAGTACCTCTGAACTTGACAGAGCATTCCACGACTTGTGAGACAATGTTATTAAGCCATCTGCTATTCCTTCTCACAGCTAATGGTGGAAAGCTCTGGACCTAGTCGGGTTCACCCAAGCCCCCAACTTATCCATTTGGGGACTTAATATTTGTTATGTGATTATTTATATTTTATAATCAAGGTCTCACCAAATTCAGTTATTTATCTTTCTTTTAGGTGATCATGCAATGTGCATATCATACAAAAAGGCATAGCAGATGAATAAACATGAACATGATAAACAAAGAGGTAAATGTGATCCTTGTCAAGCCATTCTTAAAACACCCCGAGCCACCAAGGCTCTGACCAATCTAATCTAAAGACACAGTCCCTATACTAAGGTCTTCAAAGCTCTTCGATAGCAAATGCTTCCTTCTTCATCTTCAAGATACAGAATACAATAAAAAAGAAACCTCACTCTTTCATATACATTAAAGGGAAAACATGGCACGCATGCCTAACTTAAAACCCGACTAGTCTATTGCTCAATCCGGATCACCACACTATCATATAATACATGCTCGCATCATGCGATAATAAACTTTGAATTACCAACTTTAATTAAGGATAATCAATTTAACTAATGGATCATAATTGACTAAATTCTCAAAGTAAAAACTTTAGAAAACTCCATAAAAAGGTTTCAACCCTTTTAATTAATCCAAAAATAATAATTTCAAAAAATTATTTCCAATAGTTGATTTAATACTGATTTATTTTTAATTCTAAAAAATAAACAAAAAATTCAATTTTTGAAAATATTAAAATTTCATAGGCATTATCCAAATTATTAAAATAATTTATTGGATATTTTGAATATAACATAATTTTTCCAAATTATAAATAAGGCCCGTATTTTTAAGATAATTGCAAAAATGACCCAAGGCCTAAAACACAATTAAATAAACTTGGAAAGAAAAAACCCTAGCCATTGGTACTGGGCAGCAGTCGTGCTACCCAGTGTTCCCGCAACCGTCGCCGCTGGTGACGCCACCACTGCGCCTCCGCCAAACAACGAGTAGTCGTTGTTCGCGCGAACAACGGCTGCTCGCTGTTTGCTGCCATCCGATCACCATCGCTGGCAGGCAGCGCTGTGATGGCGGTATATGCACGAATTTCGAGCCGCATGTATCCCTAAATTTTTTTTGTTTTTACAAAAACGCAGCCACATATTTTCAGATTTTATCAGTCAATCAGGTCAAAAAATCAATCAAAAAATCCAGCATATTCAAATATGCTAAATAACAAATTTAAAGCATAAATCACCAAAAAGAATCTAAGCCATTCTTAAACCGTGGCTCTAATACCACTGTTAGTAATCGTCCCCGGGGATGCCTGCAGCGAAAATGAAAAACAATAAAAAACGCATCCCCAAATTATGGATAGATTGATATGGTACCATCGAATTCAATTAAAACAATAAAATTAACTTTACGATTACTTCGCGAAGAAAATACATCTGATGGATTTGTTTTCAGTGCTTAATTGGTACCTCCAAGTGTATCCACATCTTAGCTTGAACCCTCGTCTTCTTCTGCAAGTCCTAAGGGGTGCTAGGCATCCTTTCCCTCCACTAAACTTGATAAGATCAAGGATTAAATCCATGTGTGGCATCTTCCCAGTAAGTGGGGGTCATGTATCAAGATTTAGTTCTAGAATTTTATTAAGTGCATTAGATGTCTTAATCGAGACATATTTCACCCCAAATATCGTTAAAAGGTTGCAAGGTGAAATTTAAATGTTAGATTATGAGGAGTTAGTGGGAATGAACTTAGATAGTCCACATTACCAATAAATCGTTAAAGGGTTGCCGTTTTTGTGGATTATGGGATAAATATGATTGAACCGTCTATTTGATAGATTGATTTTTGACATCACTTTAATTAAGTAATGGACCAAATATCGTTAAAGTGTTGCCATCCATTATATTAATTAAAGAACTCAATCCCCACCACGAAGTTTTCATCAACGATCACTTCCATCTTTTCACAGTGGGAGTGTGAAATTTTGAAAAATGTAGTGGGAGCCAAGTTATAAGTCGAAGTCCTTGATTTTAAACTTAGTTTTAGTTTAGTTCAATAATCTAATTAAGTCTGGCTTATTTTCTGCAGCCATTTTGTTTTATCTCTCTCAATCAAAAACCATGTCTCCCAAACCACTATCGAAGTTAATGGAAAATATGATTCTCACCAGTCCAAATTACATAGAATGTATCACTATGCTTAGGATGGTCCTTAGCAGTGAATCCAATGACTATGTATTGGAAATTGGTCGTCCTCCCATTCCTAGACTAGACGAGGGTGATGAAGTTCGCCTAGCTCGTTGGGATTGGTGTTGTGACAACCATAGAGCAAGAGTGTACATATTGAGCTCAATGTGCATAGAGCAGCAAAGGTCTCATGATAAGATGGATAGTGCAAGAGACATTATCCTTCATCTGGATGAATTGTTCGGAGAACGCGGTAGGACCGCCAGATACTTTATTTCAAGGGATCTATTCTAAACTAAAATGACTGAAGGAGAAGATGTTGGATAACATGTTTTCAAAATGATGACCATGATAGAAAAACTAAAATCTTTAAACTTCTACATGGACCTGCATCTCCAAGTCGATCTTATTCTACAGTCACACCCAGATTCGTTCTATTATTTCGTCATAAATTTTTGATATGAATGACATTGAGGGATCTTTAGCTGGGCTATTGGAAAAACTCAAGGTTGCTCAGAAACAAATGAAGACGGACAAATGGAACAATCCGATGGCTATTACATTTCCTAAAACATTTGATGGAAAAAGGAATAATGTCCATTTAGAGGAGGGAGCATCCAGTACGACTTGTAACAAGGCACAACGAAGGAGAAATAAGAGGGCTAGAAAATAGGACACATGTTTATGCTGCGGTGAGCTGGGCCATTGGAGAAGAGCCTGTCCTAATATACAAGCAAAAGGTAAATAACTTTATAATTTGAAACTAATTGCTTTATAATATTCCCTCTTCATCGATTATGATTCAGAAGTTAATACCTTTTGTATAATTGTGTGAATCAGAATTTGGGAAGAAGAAGGGAGCTGAGCCCTAATGAGGAGAAGATCAAAGTAGGCAGCGGGCAAGGCGTCGCGGCTACTAAAACAAGATCCGCGTCATTATTTTCTATTCTAGACATGTGCTATTTTTGGATATTGTTAAACACTGGTTCAATTTCCGTTTTAGTTAAATAAGGTTACACTTTCGTTTTATTAATGAACAATGCAAGATTTATTATGGTAATAAATTAGTAGGCTTTGTTTCTTTCATAAATGCATTGTGTTACCTTAATGTTAAGAATAAGTGTGTTGTGAATACAATACAAAGAAAACCTAGTAGGCTTGAAATAAACCAAAGATTAATATGGCACCTTCGACTTGGCCATGCTGGCGAACAAAAGATTCGCAAAATGGAAAAAGATGGGCTAATTGGCCCACTGGGATTGGATCCCTATCCTACTTGTGAATCTTGTCTCAAAGGCAAGATGGCTTGATCGCCCTTCACATGGAATTTTGAAAGGGCCTCACAAATCTTAGGTTTAGTGCATACTGATGACACGAAAAATCCTTACGTGTATTAAACAGCAAGTGGACTGGTCGTGTGTAGTAATAAAGTGGACTTTAAGTCCGAGTTATCGATCCCACAGAGACAAGATTATTTAAAGCTAGGAATTTAAAAGCAATTAAAATTGAATTAAAAGATTGTGATTAGTTTACAATAAAAATGTAAAAACGAGACTTAGCAAATAGATTTAGATTCTTATGAGATAAAACAACTAAGGCACATGCTTCAACCAAATTTACTTGTTAATATAAATATGAACTATTCTTCGTATTCTTAGACTACTATTGCTTTGGTGAAAATTCCTTAATTAATTACTACCCGATGTCTCGGCTGTAATAATCCTATGATAAATTGACAGTTCTCTAAATATGTCTATCCGAGAATTTAATCAATAATCATGCATTCAAGTTCTAGAATTTCCCCAAATAAATCCGGCTAACTGCACCCGGGAATCTCTACCTATCTCTAGGGGCAATTCCCTATTTTTTACGGATGATGTGATGATTTCTTTGAACCCTAACTTATATTCTTTCAAACTATTAAGCTAGGCAATATGACAAACATATGGTGATCAAACATATGCAAGTAATTACGCACAAAATCAAAACACAAAGCAATTGTAGAATTAATACGAAGAATAATATCATATATATATACTCATAACTTTGGCCTTCACATGACCCTAGTTAAGGGAAAATTAGTTCATAATTGAAATTGGGAAAACAATAAAAACATAGAATTACTCATAGATAAAGATGAATATCAAACTAAGAAACTCCCTATTTTGGATTGATGATCGATTCTTGATTGGAAGCTTGAATCCCTCCTTTTCCTCTTCTTAGCTCTTCAAGTATGATGATAGGATGACTCAAAACCAAGAGAATGCTCCCCCAAACCCCTGAATTTTCGTCCTCACACTCTCAAAGGATGATTTTTTTGATGTTCTCAAGTGAGCTCCCCACTCCCCTTTAAATACCCAAAAATCCACCTACCAAGAATTTGAGCTACCCTTCTCTTTCTTTCCTCCTACCAAGAATTTCTACCTACCAAGAATTTGCACCTACCATTCTCTTGTTTTCAACCTAACAAGAATTTTCACCTACCAAGAATAGGCACCCACCATTCTCTTGTTTTCCACCTAACAAGAACATGAGCTGCCACTTTCGTGTTTTTCAGCGCAGGGATAGTATTTTATTCATAAACGTCTCCACAGATCTCCGAATTGGATGATTCAAGTACCCATGTAAAGATAAGACATAGATCTAAAACTTTGTAGAAGGACACTTCATCCAATTCTGTCTCTAAAAGTATCAAAATGGCGTTCCAACGTGGAGGTTGTTTCTGATTTGGCGCCCAGGTGTGCGGAAATGGTACTAAAACATGATTTTGGCTAACTCCAACTTATTTCTTGCTTGTTTGGTCGTGGAGGTGTGAAACATCTTGGCGTAAACTTGTTTTATACATCATTTTTCCACCCTTTCTTCAATTGTATCCACTTAAGGCCTGAAATCACTTAATGCACGAATTAACCACACAAGTGACAAAATCAAGTGATAAATGAACCTAAAACATAAACGCAAAGGGGCTTAAAAACACGGAAAAATGACTCCTATCAACTCCCCCAAACTTATCATTTGCTCGACCTCGAGCAATAAAAGTTCTAGGCATGAAAAACATCATCAACCAAAAGGAGAAAACAAAAACAACAAACGAACTCACTTTCGTGGAGTAAACGATTGCACTTAGCATGTGCAACAAGCCTTTAAACCTTTGAGTTACCTCAAAGGACGAGTTATAGTCTCGTGAGGGTTTGCAGAAGATATACCCACAAAATCTAACAAACTTTCAATCCCAACCAAATGAATACATCTCAACATAATTAACAAGAATAAATGGCACAAAATCATCCTTTTATAGCTCACAAATATATATACATATCAACTACTTTTGCTCATGTGACACCAATACTCGAAAAGACTCCATAGGGTGTAGTGAAAATAAATCTAAGGTATTATAGTCGAAAGGCATCCTTACCAAATTTTGGACATTAATCCCATATCTATCAACTTTTGATCAAACACAAAGCATAAGAATCATAGAAAATCTCATAGCCATTTAAATTTCATTATCTCAACCATTCAAACTTTCAATTCATATGAAGCTTTCCAATTAACTTCATTAAGGCTAGATCATGTGCAATGTTTTATTCCATTAGGCTTTCTATGACACCCATGTAACAAGTTTTAGATCAATGACTCCAAAACTAGATAGTTTTGGGGCATTAAGTGTAAAGACACTCCTAAGGATTTAATCACTCGAGTGTCAAAGGCCACGAAATAAAACTAGATCTTTTAAACAATTCGCTTCTTTTTGGCTTGAGCTTAGCTCAAATTAGCATAATAGTACAGTATATAGGCATGAAACTTTTCACCTCCAGTACATATTAGCCTGACCACTTGTGGTCATACCAAACTTCAACTTTTTTAATTCATTGTTTAGCATAAAAAATTACTACTCAACTTATAACCTTATGAAAAATCTAAGTTAATTTTACCGGGAAAAACTCCTTAAGTGTCTCAAGATGGTTATCCTCTCAACTCCTCTACCCTCGATTTATTGTGCAATGTGAATCATCTAAGAAATCAACCCTAGTCTAGGGTCTCCATGAGCAATTTCAAAGATATATATGTTCCATTAAATTCAAATTATTTCAAGCAATCGTGCCATTTTTTTTTTCAAGTTAATCAATTTTAATGCATCAATTGGAAAGATAAAAAAAAAAAATAATTAAACTTGATTTTCTCAACAAAGAAGTATTTAAACATGATATCATACAAACTTTCTCCCAAACTCAAGCTAAAAATTAGCATTGCATTTTCAATGTTCAAAATAAGCACTCTTCTACCCCCAAACTCAAATCCAACATTGTCCTCAATGTTGTTACAACAAGTATACGTAACGGTAAAAGAACACTTACAACCAAGGATGTTGAAAAACATCCTTTAACTTCCAATGCATCGTTACAAAGCTTCTTCTCCTCTCGAGTAAAATAAGCATCTCTAAACATGGGGTCCAAATGTCTATCATATCTAACACTTCAACTTTTCAAACCATCAAGCATACGAAAACATACATGCCAAAAGTGCATGTTTGAACATAAACATAAACAAACAAACTAAACAAACAAAAACAAAAGAAAAAAAAAAAAAAACTTACAAACTTGGGTTCCCCGGCAACGGCGCCAAAAACTTGACACGAAAAATCCTTACGTGTATTAAACAGCAAGTGGACTGGTCGTGTGTAGTAATAAAGTGGACTTTAAGTCCGAGTTATCGATCCCACAGAGACAAGATTATTTAAAGCTAGGAATTTAAAAGCAATTAAAATTGAATTAAAAGATTGTGATTAATTTACAATAAAAATGTAAAAACGAGACTTAGCAAATAGATTTAGATTCTTATGAGATAAAACAACTAAGGCATATGCTTCAACCAAATTTACTTGTTAATATAAATATGAACTATTCTTCGTATTATTAGACTACAATTGCTTTGGTGAAAATTCCTTAATTAATTACTACCCGATGTCTCGGCTGTAATAATCCTATGATAAATTGACAGTTCTCTAAATAAGTCTATCCGAGAATTTAATCAATAATCATGCATTCAAGTTCTAGAATTTCCCCGAATAAATCCGGCTAACTGCACCCGGGAATCTCTACCTATCTCTAGGGGCAATTCCCTATTTTTTACGGATGATGTGATGATTTCTTTGAACCCTAACTTATATTCTTTCAAACTATTAAGCTAGGCAATATGACAAACATATGGCGATCAAACATATGCAAGTAATTACGCACAAAATCAAAACACAAAGCAATTGTAGAATTAATACGAAGAATAATATCATATATATATACTCATAACTTTGGCCTTCACATGGCCCTAGTTAAGGGAAAATTAGTTCATAATTGAAATTGGGAAAACAATAAAAGCATAGAATTACTCATAGATAAAGATGAATATCAAACTAAGAAATTCCCTATTTTGGATTGATGATCGATTCTTGATTGGAAGTTTGAATCCCTCCTTTTCCTCTTCTTAGCTCTTCAAGTATGATGATAGGATGACTCAAAACCAAGAGAATGCTCCCCCAAACCCTTGAATTTTCGTCCTCACACTCTCAAAGGATGATTTTTTTGATGTTCTCAAGTGAGCTCCCCACTCCCCTTTAAATACCCAAAAATCCACCTACCAAGAATTTGAGCTACCCTTCTCTTTCTTTCCTCCTACCAAGAATTTCTACCTACCAAGAATTTCTACCTACCAAAAATTTGCACCTACCATTCTCTTGTTTTCAACCTAACAAGAATTTCCACCTACCAAGAATTTGCACCTACCATTCTCTTGTTTTCCACCTAACAAGAACATGAGCTGCCACTTTCGTGTTTTCCAGCGCAGGGATTGTGTTTTATTCATAAACGTCTCCACAGATCTCCTAATTGGATGATTCAAGTACCCATGTAAAGATAAGACATAGATCTAAAACTTTGTAGAAGGACACTTCATCCAATTCTGTCTCTAAAAATATCAAAATGGCGTTCCAACGTGGAGGTTGTTTCTGATTTGGCGCCCAGGTGTGCGGAAATGGTACTAAAACAAGATTTTGGCTAACTCCAACTTATTTCTTGCTTGTTTGGTCGTGGAGGTGTGAAACATCTTGGCGTAAACTTGTTTTATACATCATTTTTCCACCCTTTCTTGAATTGTATCCACTTAAGGCCTGAAATCACTTAATGCACGAATTAACCACACAAGTGACAAAATCAAGTGATAAATGAACCTAAAACATAAACGCAAAGGGGCTTAAAAACACGTAAAAATGACTCCTATCAACTGACGTTTCTGGTTCATTTGGAGAAATGGCCAGAGGAGGTTTCCTCTACTTTATCACCTTCACTGATGACCATTCTCGATATGGTCTAGTGTACCTAATGAAGCATAAGTCTGAATCCATTGACAAGTTAAAGGAATTCAAGGCTTTAGTGGAAAATCAAACAAGTCAACGTATAAAAACTCTTCGATCTGATCGAGGAGGAGAATATATGAGCGATGTGTTTGACTTATACCTCAGAGAGAATGGTATAGTATTGCAACTCACGCCTCCTGTGACTCCACAGTTGAATGGAGTAGCAGAGCGAAGGAATCGAACCTTGTTGGACATGGTTCGTTCCATGCTTAGCTACACTGATTTACCCATTTCACTGTGGGGTCACGCGCTGCCTACAGCTGCACACATTTTAAATAGATGTCTGTCCAAGTCCGTTCCCCTGACTCCCTATGAAATGTGGAGAAATAGGAAACCAAGTCTTAACCACATAAAGATTTGGGGATGTCCTGCTTATGTCAAAAAGACTAAAGTGGACAAGTTGGAGGCTAGGTCCTTAAAGGGATGTTTCATTGGATTTCCTGAAGATTCTATGGGATACCTCTTTTACCTGCACAATGATCAAAGGATCATTGTAGCCTTACAAGCCCACTTTCTTGAAGATGAGTTCATTCAAGAAGGAGGAGCGGGTAGAAAGATTGTTCTAGAAGATAAATTCAAATATATTAAATGCCTGATAAGAGCATTAAATGTGATAAAGACTATTTGCATACGGAGAAGCCACCTTTGACTAGACAGTCAGTGCTCAAAGACTGCAACATCGAATCGGAGGAGTAGATATTCAGGAATGTCAGAAAAAGGGACTATTCACTCGCCGCAGGAGAGACACGCACCTGCATGTGTTCAACGAACAAATGCCAAGAAATCTCTATAAATAGTACCCTTCAACAAACCCTAAACATTCATACACCTACAGAAGAAAATTGGTCAAAACTTTGGTGAAATACTTACCAGAAAAGCTTACAAACTCTATATCAAGAATTCTCCAAGCTTTTTATACATTCCAAAGACAGACATTGGTATCTCAAACATCTTCCTTAGAAGAACCTCTCATTATTATTGAGATATCCAAAGTTGTTTGAACTTTCAAAAATAAAAAAAACCCTTGTGACAAAATCCCTCAACCTCTTTCATTTGTGTGAGAAAGTTGTTACTTCAAGCAATATTTTTTAGTGAGAGAAGGTTGTTGAAGAGATCTCAAATGGAGCTGAAGTCTGTGTGATCAAGGAGCTCAAGATCATCTTTTTATTCATTCATCATTTGTATAAGTCTTCTGTGTGAAGACTTTGATTATCATTTAGTAAATTTCCTCCAAGTGAAAAGGAGAAGATGGACGTAGCTGGGATTACATAACCAGTGAACCTTTCATATCTTGTGTTATTTACATTACTGTTTTATTGCTTTATTTATCATCTGCATTATATCTTGAAAAGGCTTAAGAAACAGTTAAGCGACTAATTGGTAAAACCGAAAGCTAAGCATTAAAATCTATTTCGCGATGGTAACCCTGATCAAGCAATCTAGGCGTTACCCTACTTTGGTAATTGCTAAAATCACTAATTCTAAGTTATCTTATCTCTAGCGCTTGACCTAGAGCTTTGCTTGCCAAGCGTTCAAAATATTTTAAGTGGTACAAAATTTTTGAAGTTGAAGAAAACTTCAGGGTCTATTCAACCCCCCCTTTCTAGTCCCTTTTGTATGCCACTTGGGATCACCAAGTGGTATCAGAGCTGTTGAAGTAGAAACCATAGCGTTTCCAAGCGTAACTGCTTGTTTAGATTCATTTTTCAAAACTTAGTCGCCTTTTGAAAATCTTTTATCACATTTCATGGCTTTTACAAAGATGCCAAAGTTGATTGAGTCAAACTTTAACTCATGAAAACTTAGAGCATTTACATATTTATGTTCATATGATAATGAAATGTGTGATGTTGTTTCAGATGGTCCCATTCAGATTATGAAAGTTATAACTCGAGACCCTGGAGCAACTGAAGCAACTCCAGATGGTTATATCGAGAAGCCAAAGGTGGAATGGACGCTAGGTGATCGCAGAAGAGAAAATTTGGATAATGTTGGGCGAAGTGCTCTCTACTCAGCGTTGATTGATAATGAGGGATTGTTCAACAAAATCAAAGTTATGTAGAACTTCGAAAGAATATGGATAAGTTGGCTCTTGTGTGTAAAGGATCTGCACAGATGAGGGAGAACAAGCTCTCTATAGCCATGCAAAGATTTGAGCATTTCAAGATGCAGTCCAGCGAGACATTAGATCAATTGGATGTGAGGTTTACTTTGCTTATTACAGAGTTAGCGTCACTGGACAAGGAATTGACCAATAAGGAAATGGTCAATAAGATTTTTAGAAGTCTTCCGAGCAAATATCTAATGAAGACTGTTGTGATGAGAGAATTCCAGATGTTAGAAATCATGATTCCAGAATATGCATTTTCGGAGCTAAGGGCTTTTGAATTTGAATTGAGAGAAGTCAGTGATACGTCAACTTAAGCGATTGAATCTGGAGCGTTAATTACAACTACTAAGAGTAAAGGTAAATCGACCAGCGAGGTTAAAGCGTCAGAGTCAAACGAGGAAAAAGAAATAGCTTTATTGGTTAAGAAGTTGAAGAAATTCCTGAGATATGAAAAGAGAAATTCCAATGGCATCATACTAGACCCCTCTCCTTGCACAAACGCCTTAGTATCAAGCACCAGTGTATTCTGCACCGCTTCCTCCAGCGCCGATTCAGTACCAAGCATCTCCGAATCAGAATTCAAATCAGAATCTCTCAGTGCCAGTCTAAGCCACATAATGCAAGGTCAACAACTGAACAAAAGATGAGAACTAATCGTTGTTATAATTGCAGGAAACCGTGGCACTACCAGGTAAATTTCCCTTATCCAAATGTATTTAAGCCCACAAGGCAAGATCACTTGGATAGAAACCAATTCAAGAGCAACCTTTGCCAACAAGGATTGCTGGTAAATTCTGAACCATTTTTATGCACCTGAAGAGGATCTGGAATCTTCCAAAGAAAGCAGCGATGATGACCCTTCTAGTGACTCGGTGCTAATATGTCTCATGGCGATAGAAGATGAAGCGTCCGAAGACTCACTACCAGAGGTAACCACTAAACTATCTAATCCTCTTCTTATGAAGAATTACTTGATAAGGTCAATGAATACTATGGAGCTTGTCAAGGTGCCACCAGACTATATCAAGAACACATGATGAGATCTCAGCGGTTTAAAGTGAAAACATGACGCCAAAAGCCGATTTGCTAGTTTAGGAACAGTACATTGAGAAGAACCAATCACTTGAGACCAAGATCGCTTAGTTGAAAAGTGATCTTGATATGGTAGTCAAGAGAGAAGCTGAGCTGATCGCTAGACTTGCCAAATCAGAACAGCTCATCTCATCATTGTCAAAAGCTTCAAAAAAACTAGCCAATGTGACTGAGGTAACTAGACCTTTTGGTGAAAAAACCGGTTTAGGTTGTGATAAATTCGATAATAAACCAAAAGCGTCTAAGGTTACGGAAACCAACAAAGGAAAGGGTGTAGCCTTTGTTGAGAAGTTCAAACAGTCAAACGCTGAATGAACAAACAGACAATGGTAAGAGGCCAAATGAGAAAGCCAAGCTGACTCAGGCAAGGAAAGATGAAAGTGAATGATTCACAAAGGAAGGTTCATGCAAACGCTCAAAAGGCTAAGGAGAAACCTTGCACATGTGAATCAAACGCTAAACATCAAGCGCAAAAGCGACCCTAAGCCAGTGTCAAGGAAATACCAGCGTTAATATCCACAAAGATCAAGAACATATTATCAGTACTATGATGAATATGATTATGATTATGATTATAACTATGATCAAGGATATTACCATACACCTAAAAAGCACACACACAAAGCGAAACCTAAAAAGGCCAATCCTTTCGCAATGAAGACTAGGCAAATATGGGTTCCAAAAGTTCTAATTCAGACTAACGCTACAAATGTGAAAGAACCCAAGTCACAATGGGCACCTAAAAAAGAATTAGAACTGCCCTTTTAATGCAGGTACCTAGAGCCAGTGTCGATACATCAATTTGGTACATCAATAGTCGATTTTCAAGGCACATGACAGGCTCACAGGATTTTTGATCAACTATCATACAAGCAATGGTCCTCAAGTAATATATGGTGATAACTCTAAAGTTAAAACAAAGGTATAGGTATCGTGCACAGGGGGACATCATGATAAGTGACATATATTATGTTGAGGGTGTTAAGCATAATTTATTGAGCATTAGTCAATTCTGTGATAAAGGCTTTGAAGTTAAATTTTTAAGTGACTATTGCTATATCAACGATGCTAAGAGGATCTACTAAATTGAAAGAAAAAAGAACACATAATGTTTATTTAGTAGATTAGGGTTCAACAATCGGTAAAAACCCTACATGCTTTGTGGCTTAAAATCAAAATGAATTGGGTTGGTTATAGTATAGAAAATGAATCACCTCAACTTTAAGGTAATCTCTCAATTAATATCACTAAATCTTGTAGAGGGATTACCTAAGGGTTCCTTTCAGAAAAATTGCTTATGGGATGCATGCCAAATGGATAAACAAGTTAAATCATCTTTTAAGAAGAAACCTCATCTATCTACTTCTAGAATCCTTGAACTATTGCATATGGATTTGTTTGGTCCAATTCAAATCATGAGTGTTAGTGGTAAAGAGTATTCGCTAGTTATAGTTGATGATTTCTCAAGCTATACATGGGTAGAATTTCTAGCGTCCAAAGATGAAACTAGTGGCAAGCTCACAACGCTAATTCGTTAATTACAAACCTCAAAAGATCTGAAGTGATGATAATTAGAAGCGATAGAGGAACTAAATTTACTAGCCATGTTGTTGAGAAGTTTTGTACAGATTTGGAATACTTCATGAGCATTCTAGAACCTTAATAGAATGACGTCACTGAGCGCAGAACATGCTTCAAAACTTCAAAGACTAGGTTACCAAGTACAATCTACCTCAAATTTTGATCGCTGAACAGAAAAATCCACCTTTTTGCTCACTCCAAAGAAAGATAGGATTGTGTCCTAGCGTCTGTCAAACGTAAAGGACTATTGTCAGTATTATGGATTCAGCGCTGCAAGCATCCGCGTCAATATCAGATTCACTTGAAGTAATTCCTCGGTCCTGAAGGACTTAAATCATCCATCAAAACGGACATTTATTTCCAACGGAAAATAAATTCAAATGCCTTAAAATCTGATAAGAGCATAAATGTAATAAGCTAATATGACTTGTGGACAAGCCACCTTTTGACTATACTGTCCGTTTTCCAAGTTCAAAACCTGCTCCGTCCAAATTAGAACCCGCAGATTTTCGGACTGTTAGAGAAAGCTGATTAACCCGTTTGAAGAAGCATTCGCTCACATGTTTCCAATGGCCAATTCCAAGAATAGCCTAGAATACCTCCTTCCAGCAAACCCTAAATACCATGTACATACACAAGAAACCGCGAAAAACTTTGCTAAATTTTTCTCAAAAGAAAAGCTGAGAAACTCCATATCCAAAACCTTTCAAGATTTTTACATACATTCCAGACAGTCACAAATATCTCAACATCTTCCAACAAGAAACCTAAATCTTACTGAGATATTCCAAGTTGTTTGATCTTCCAAAAATAAATAAATCGTGTGACCAAACCCTCAACCTTTCATCTGAGCGAGAAAGTTGTTGAACCCCTTACAACATATTGTCTAAGTGAGGGAACTTGTAGAAGAAGTCTTCATTGGTGCTGAAATCTGTGTTATAAAGAGCTTGAGATCATCTTTCACCTCTTTACTATCTTGCAGAAATTCTGGTTGATTCTTTGATATCAACTTAGTAATTCCCTCCAAGTGAAAAGGAGAAGGACGTTGCTGGGATTACATCACCCAGTGAACCTTACAGTTTCGTGTGTTATTTACTATTATTTTTATCTTGATTTATATTCTCTTATTTATTCTGAAAAAGACAAACTAGACTGCCAAGCGACTATTTAACCAAAACGAACGCTAAAGCTTTAAAAATTATTTCCGCTGTGCTAACCCTGATTAAGCGATTCAAGATTTACCCTACTTTGGTAAATTGCTAAAATCACTAAGTCTAAGTTATTTTTACAGTAGAGCTTGACCTAGCGCTCAACTTTCCAAGCGTTCAAAACTTTAAAAGTGATACGAAATTTTTGAAGTCGAAAAAGACTTCAGGGTCTACTCAACCCACTAGTACAGAAGAGGTCTGTTACAGCGGTTTTTTTTTCACTATTACAGCGGTTTTAACCGCTGTAATACGTATCGCTGTAATTGGTATGTTTACTATTACAGCGGTTAAAAACCGCTGTAAAATGAGCCCTATTACAGCGGTTCAATAACGAACCGCTGTAATAGGTAAATAAAAATAAAAGTTAAGTGTAAAAACCGTAGCCTGTTACAGCGGTTCCGAAACGAACCGCCGTAACAGTGTTCACTGTTACAGCGGTTCGTTGATGAACCGCTGTAACGTGATTTTTTATTTTTTTATTTTTTTCTGTTATAATTTCAGCTAGAGCTATATCCTTCCCACAAGCTCAAAATTCAACTCATCAATAACACATAAAACAAACCAATTGCTCAACAGAAACAACAAATTCAAATCCAAAATTAATTTCATTCACCAAATAATAATCTCTAATAATTACAAATAATAACGAGTTTACAATAAACCAATATAAACTAATCACTGCTTTTAAATCAAATAAAAATTTACAATAATTTTCAACTTACACCGCCGGCATATCAAAAGCGCATTTAAAAATGTATTGTGCCAATTCAGAACGTGCTTCATCAAGTTGCTCTATAGTGTAAGTGGCGTACTGACAATCAGCAAAGTACTGCAAGACAAATATTAAAATCCAACAAAATGTTTAATAACTTAAAAGGGACATTAGAATTTGATTAATATTAATTAGGATTATGCATACCGTCGGTGGGATTATAGATTCTCCGTGTCTAATAATATCTTTCATGAATTTCATGACGAAGAACCCACAATCTATGGCATTTATTTGAATGGGGCACTACAAATTAAATTCAAATCAAAATTGTATTAGAACAAATAACTTTTATACGAATAATTTCTTGAAACTATAATTAAAATAATATAATTAAACTAACCTGTATACAACTCCATGTACAGGCCTTGTTTTTTGATTTGATCTTTTGGTTGTTTTTATTTGCTCGAAACATCAACACAGCGCTGTTAAAAACATCAAAATCAAGGAAATATGTCAATATCAAGCAAATATATATATATGAAGTCTAGTTATAATATATATACTTTAAACTTAATATTAAATATAATATAATGGATACATTTAATTGAATGATAAAACTTACTGATTGATCATATCTTTCATATCATGTCGGTTATTTGGATTACCGTGCAAAGAATCCAAATAATAAACGATCTCTTTAATTGGATCAATCACGAGCAACAACCAATGGCCCCTAATCAGCATATTCAAAAGAAAAATTTTAAATTAGTTATGCCTACGTAACAAATTTTACAAAATAACAATGTGTCTTTAGTAGCTCACCCGGAGTTGTAAGGTGCAAGAAACAACTTCCCCTCCAGTGCACTACCTATCATAGTATTTGCTATATATTGCGATTTGTCAACAAGCTGCGTGGGAGTAATTCCTGCTGCCGCAGATATAGAATGTGGGCTAAGGAACCCGAATTTATTTTGTTTTTGTTCGGGGACCACGTGATTAACCCACAAACACCTACAATTGAGCATAAAATAAATTTGAGTAACAAAAATAAACATAGTTCAAATTAATGCAGTAAAATAATTTAATTAAAAGCTTACTTTTTCTTAATTAATATTTAAAAACTTACTTGATGTAAGCAGTAATGATAGAGGCTCCTATCTGTTCTTTATGCACAAAGTCACCGATCTCCTCCCGCCCAATATATTCTGGAAAGGGGATATTGAAGATTTCCTCGGGTATGTCTATCCGGATAGTGTTATCAGCAGCCATCATCCCAAAGAACCTTTCAAGAATTGCAAGTGAATTAGGGGGTGGAGCAGGAGGGTTGGCCACTAGAGAAGGAGGGTTGGCCACTAGAGGTGTATTTTTGACATGTGAGTGCTTCGTCATCTCTGATTTGCTTTTTCCGAGTGATGATTTGGATTTTCCGAGAGACTATAAGCAAAAGAAAACAAAACGTGGGCGTTATCAATGAAAGTATATTTATTAACATTAAACAATTGTTATAATTTAATAATGACTAGCTATTAATAATAATTACGTACCGATGCATCACCGACAATCACAAGACTCTTAGGCCAAGCAACCATGTATCCCACAGCCTCAGATACTGTGAACACTCCTTCATCATCGAGAGGGACTGGTAAGGGTGCAATATCTTCAATTGCAATGTCAATCGACACTTTCACGAGGTGGGAGGCTAATGGACATGTATGCAATGTTCTATCCTTTGGTTGATTGTACATTGTTCCTCTTGCCACCAAACGATAACACGGTGTAGAAAGTGCTAATTGACACTGCACCACATCCTACATATATATATATATATATACCATTATATTAGAAAATGTTGTATATCATACAGAAATATAGGATTGTAAGTTACATTATCACTAAACAATATGCTTTTCATTAATTACCTGAGGAAGGTCTTTCACTTCTGGGCAGCTATCTTTCAAAGAAACCGCCTCTTCTGTATGTGGCTGCTGCGACGACCCAGACGCCCTATGCTGCTCAAACTCGCGTCGCAATTCAAATAGTGATTGAGTGAGCATTTGAACCGTGTCTTGCAAGTTATCAATCACCGTATTTTTTGAAGGCTTTGAATCCGAAAAGTAATCTGTTTGGGATACCCCAAAGCCTACACCCCTAACTCGACCCGGATGCTCCTTCTTTTTAAGAGCTATAGCCAGTATATCATTCCGGGTCTTCTCGGGTCCACTGTGGCTACCCTCCTGTGATAAGCTTTCCTGTAATAATACATTTAAAAAATACAAAAATTTGTTATTTTAAAATTATTTTTAAAAAAGCATACAACACACTATATAACTAAAATTGCAAATAACTCACCATTGATTCCACTACTCTTTTAACATTGACATTATCAATCTTGTTCTGGCTGTCAGAATGTGCAACCCTCCACACTAGTGCTCGTGTCACCTCTGTGACATCTGACCCAGCATCCTTTCTTTTATGCTTCTATATAAGAAAATTTGTAAGGAAATAAATTTGATTAGAAAATTTGTAATTAAGGAAATTTGATTAGAAAATTTGTAAGGAAATTTGATTAGAATTACAACTTGTAACGAACTACGTACCTCAATATACTCCACTTGAGCATATCCAAGACGTGATGCCCTGTAAGGATATTCAGGGTCCTTTGCTCTTTCAGAATTGTCCTTACGTAGTTGCTGTTCATTATATAATCAAGGCATTAGTCAATGTATATAGTTTCAAATAATTTAAAATGAAACCATAAATTAAAATAATTACCTGAAAAGCTTCACTTTGGCGTAATTCTACAAATTTTGTCCAATCTTCTTGAGATATACGATATTTTTCGGGTGGGCTTGAATTAATGTTCCCATCATCATCCTCTACCCAGATTCTGGTCAAGTAGCTCCTGTAGTTTCGAGCTAGCTTCCCAGCCTCGGCTAAGACGAACTTCTGTCTACTTTCGTCAATATCAAAGGCCAACTATAAAAAACAAAGAACAAAGTATATAAAAAATGTTAATTTAGAGAAAAAAAAACTACATTTACCAATTAAAAACATAATATATAATAACTAACTTACAACTATTTCATTCCAAATGGCATATTTTATTGCTGCAGGGACGCTGCGCCAATCACTGATAGTAATAGGGACCCTGTCACGAGCTATCACGCCAATGTAACCAACAAAAGTTGATTTATTTGGGTCAACTGGTTGACCATAATCGTTCCAACCAACTTGTAGCTTTATGCCTTTACTTTTGGCCTTTATTACTTTCTTCATTGCTGTAATACCTCTCCGTATCTCACTTTCAACACTTGGGTTTGCAGCACCTCCAGAATCCATCTACAAGATTTCATAAGTGAAATTCAAATATTTCAACAACAAACGAAAATAAATATATATGCATTAATCACATCATTAATCAGTTGGATCATATAAATCACATCAAAAAGTACAAAACCAAATATTGATAAGCTTACATTGGTAGTGGTCGTCGTGGTAGTGGCGGAGGAGAGGGTGACTGTGGTGGTATACGGTATCGACCTACAAAAGCAAAAAAATACAGAAGTTAGTGTAACTCATTCACTAATATAATATTACAAGCTGGTTCAATATAATTTACACTTTAACTGCATACTTAACAAAAGAGTTCAAATAAGTTACTCATATAATTATCAAATAAGTTCAAATACCTTTCATCGTTTTCTTTTTGTCGCTGGTTTATTAATATTTTGTGATCCCTCAGTACGACCATTTTATTTAGTACGCCGATGAACAGAAGGATTAATCCATATCCCTTCTTGGTGATCTTCTCGCATATACAATTCATCATCACTGATATCCAAGTCACCGTCACTATTTGTGGATTGTGAACCACCTAAGATAGGATTTCCTCCAACATCTTCATTATATAGGTCATCATCCTCAATACAAGTATTTTTGTTTGCCGATAAAACAATGGACCACCTCTTATCGACAGGATCGGTGACAAAAAACACTTGTTTAGCTTGAGATGCCAAAATGAAAGGTTCATCTTTGTATCCCACCTTTTCAAGGTCTACTCGAGTAAAACCTATTTCACTATCATCGACACCATTTTTATGGTCAACCCACCTACACCCAAATACAGGCACCCGAAACCAACTGTAATCCAACTCCCATATACGTTCAATCACCCCATAATATGGTAAAGTGGCATAGATAGGGCTATTATCTTTCGCACTTGAGATATGCATTGCTTCAGCTACAAGACTCACCCCACTATTCTGCATTGTACTCCGTTCATCTTGGTCTTTTGTATAAAATGTGACACCATTTATACGATAACCCGAATGACAAAATACGAATCTGCCCGGGCCCACCGACAACCGTGCCAATTTATCTGTAACTGAAAGTGAATTCTCATTTTGTTTCTCTTGAATACACTTTCGGAACCAATCGATAAAACTCTTGTTATGTTCTCTTGAAATCCAACTTTCATTTTTACTTGAATTTATTCTCCTAAGTTGGTCCTTGTGCTCGTCGACATATGGCTCAACCTCATCGGTGTTGTGGAGCACATATAGGTGTGCCTGATCCTTTTGTGTGCTAGGAACACTCACTAATTGCTTTCCAATTACGCTTTCTCCTTCTGTTCCCCCTCCCCCCACAACAGGAGACTTTTGAAGCTCTGCAACGTTAGAATCATTCAGATATTCTGTGCAAAATGTAATAGCTTCATCAACTATGTACCGCTCAACAATGCAACCTTCCGGCCGGCTACGATTTTTCACATAGCCTTTCAATACCTTCATATAACGCTCAGCCGGATACATAGATCTCATAAAAGCTGGTCCACAAAGTTGTGTCTCTCTAACCAAGTGAATAGGTAGGTGAGTCATTATATCAAAAAACGCGGGTGGGAAATACATCTCAAGCTCACACAAAGTGAGGACAAGTTGTTTCTGAAGTGCAGGCAATTGTTCAGGATCAAACACCTTGCTCCACATTGCTTTGAAGAAGAAACACAATCTAGTTATCGTTTCTCTCACTTTTTTTGGCAGAATGGCCCGTAAAGCAATTGGCAGCAAATGATCCATGATTACATGACAATCATGAGTCTTCATATGCTTTAGCTTCAAGTCCTTCATTGATACAAGACTGCTAATGTTCGAAGAATACCCTTCGGGAACTTTCACTCCACAAAGAAACTCACATAATGCAATTTTTTCTTTTCTAGATAGCGTGTGAGCTGCTGGAGGTAAATAAGTACGTTTTCCCTTCATTGTTGGTGCCAATTTACCTCTTATCTTCATTTCAACTAAGTCCAACCTTGCCTTTACTCCATCTTTTGTCTTGCCGGGCACATTTAGAAGAGTACCAATGACACTATCAAATACATTTTTCTCAATATGCATTATATCAAGAAAATGTCTAACATGTAAAGATTTCCAATACGCCAAATCAAAAAAAATTGACCTTTTTTTCCACCCAGTTTTTGCAAGGCCGCCTGCAAAAGTCTTTCCGAACTTGATATCCAAGTCTTTTACATTCTCAAACACCTCTTCACCGGTCAAACACTTAGGAGCTCGACATTCTTCTATGCTCCCATTGAAAGCTTTCTTCCACCGACGATATCGATGTTCTCGATTCAACCATCTTCGATGCCCTTGGAATGCATATTTCTGAGAGTGTGGGAGTCTATATTGATCTGTACTCTTGACACATATGGGGCATGCACATTGCCCATGTACACCATATCCCTCGAGATTAGCTCTTGCTGGAAAATCATTGATTGTACCAAACAACATAACTCTAAGATTGAAGCTCTCTTTTCTAAACCCATCATACACTTTAATACCGGTCTCCCACAACTCTTTCAAATCCTCAATTAAAGGGGCCAAGTAGACATCTATATCATTTCCAGGTTGTTTCGGCCCGGAAATTAGTATAGGCATCATAATATGCTCTCGCTTCATGCATCGCGAAGGGGGTAGGTTGTAGATCATCAAAATCACCGGCCATGTACTATGTGAGCTACTTTGCAAGCCATGTGGGTTCATTCCATCTGTAGCCAATACAAGGCGTAAATTTCTTGGTTCTTCCCTAAATTCAGGGAAATCATTATCGATCTTTTTCCATTGAGGAGAATCTGAAGGATGTCTAATCTTGTTATCTTCAATCCCTTGTTCAAGCCTTCTATCAGCATACCATGTCAAGTCCTTGGCAAACGCTTCACTACTGTACATGCGTCTAAATCTAGGTATTATGGGCAAATACCATGCTGTTTTGACAGGAGCAGATCCATTCTTCTTGTACCGTGAGGTGCCACATTTGGGACACACCGTCAATGATGCATAGTCCTTTCTAAACAAGATGCAATCATTGAAACAAGCATGTATCCTCTCATATCCCATGCCAATTGCAGTTAACATCTTCTTAGCCTCATAAGTACGATTAGGTAACACATTATCATCGGGTAACATACTTTTTAATAGACCAAGTAAGTCTGTGAAACTCTTATCACTCCACCCATTGTTAGCTTTTAACTTGTAGAGGTTTAGGACTGCTTTCAATCTTGTGAAATTACTACCACTATACAGGGGTGTCTTTGAATCACTTGTCAAATTATCGAACATCTTGGGACAATTTCGCAAATCCTCCTCGATCACATTGGTCATCTCCTCCAAACGATCAGGCTCATAATCATCCATGTCAAAATCTACTGATCGATATGATGTATCACCCAAATCAGCTGAGGTGGCACTGCTTTCACCGTGTCTTGTCCATCGTGTGTAGCTTTTATCAATTCCATTACACACCAAATGATCTTCCAAGTCAGGTGGACTAATTCTCTTTCCAAAACAACAACGTAAACATGGACAACTAATCCTAGTCGGATCCGATGCATGCTCAACCGCAAAGTCGATGAATTCTTTCACCCCTTTCCCATATTGCTCCGACATACGATCCGCTACAATCCAACTTCGATCCATCTAAATTCTCAATTAATTAAATTAAATAATTTTAACATCAGTTGATAGTTAAATTAATTAAATAAATTTATTTTTAATTTATTTCGCATTATTCTATAAAAAATTCGGCAGAGTAACGACGCAAATATTTCTACCAAGTTCTCGACTTAATCTTCTCAGTGGGTTGTAACCAACAGAAGTCGAATCTTACGATCCGCTAAAATCTCAACAGGGAAACGACGCAAAAAATACTACCAATTTCAACCACAACAAACCCAACACTCTAATCTTTCACCCACAACGAACACAAAACGATACAAAAATATTGATCACCAGTTGGATCACATAAAACATCATATTTCCAGGGGAACAACTACAAATATTGATCACCAGTTGGATCACATAGATCACATAAAAAACTACAAATAAAGCATCATATTATAAATATTGATCACCAATTGGATCCAAAAGCACATAAAACTACAAATAAATTAAAGCATCACGATATAAAGTTTTGGAGCTTCTCGGTTGTGCAGAAAGCTGTGCGCGTCTTCACGAGAAAATTCATAAATAATTGTAGAAAGCTCGGATTCATGAACCGTTTTCTTCCTATGAAACTAGACACATAGGGCTATCTACACATATATCTCACATACTCAGTAGATGTCTAGAAAAAAGCAGATTTGTATTCAAAGTTAGAGAAAAATCTGTCAATTTTCAAAACAGCTGTGCGCGTCTTCACGAGAAAATTCATAACTCATTGTGGAAAGCTCCGATTCATGAACCGTTTTCTTCATATGAAACTAGACACATAGGGCTATCCACACATATATCTCACATACTCAGTAGATGTCTAGAGAAAAGCAGATTTGTATTCAAAGTTAGAGAAAAATCTGTCAATTACAGCTGTGCGCGTCTTCACGAGAAAATTCATAACTCATTGTGGAAAGCTCCGATTCATGAACCGTTTTATTCATATGAAACTAGACACATAGGGCTATCCACACATATATCTCACATACTCAGTAAAGGTCTAGAAAAAAGCAGATTTGTATTCAAAGTTAGAGAAAAATCTGTCAATTTTCAAAACAGCTGTGCGCGTCTTCACGAGAAAATTCATAACTCATTGTGGAAAGCTCCGATTCATGAACCGTTTTATTCATATGAAACTAGACACATAGGGATATACATACATATATCGAACATACTCATGAGATGCCTAGAACAAATCAGATTTGCATTCAAAGTTAGTAAAAAATCAACTACAACATAATAACAAAAATCCACTATATAATTTATAAAACCCCAATTAACATAACATGATATATATAACAATAATTAACAAATTAACATATAACCTACATTATATACATCACAAAATCAGAATTAACATAACATTAATATATAACAAACAAGAAATTAACACATAACCTAAATTTAATATATACATAATATATATATATATACATAACATATATAAACATATATATATATATACCTATAAAGAGAGAGGAGGAGAGTGGTGGGTCACGGCGCGGCGGCGGCGCGGCGGCGGCGGCGGCGGTTGCTCGGGCGGCGGCGGTTTCGGGTGGTGGTGGCGACGGGACGGGGGCGGTTTAGGTAGCTTGAGAGTGAGAGAGAGAGTATAGAGAGAGAGAGTAGAGTATAGGGAGAGAGATCGAGTAGAGAGATAGAGAAAAATCAAATGGGGCGGCGGCGGCGGCGGTGGTGGAGACGATGGCGGGGGCGGTGGTGGAGAGTGAGAGAGATAGTAGAGTAGAGAGAGAGAGTAGAGTAGAGAGTGAGAGAGATAGTAGAGTAGAGAGAGAGAGTAGAGTAGAGAGTGAGAGATAGTAGAGAGAAATGAGGGGGAGAGCTCGGTTTTTGGGGGGAAAAAAGGGAGGGAAATTTATTTTTTTTTTTAATTACGTGTTATAGCGGTTCGGGAACGAACCGCTATAACCGGTTTACCAATTATAGCGGTTCATTCCCGAACCGCTATAACTGGTATAAATCGGTCTACCAGTTATAGCGGTTCGGGAATGAACCGCTATAATTGGTTAAACCGATTATAGCGGTTCATTCCCGAACCGCTTTAAAAAAAATTTTTTTTTTTTTTTTTCTGTTCGCGCTATAATAGCGGTTTTTTATCGAACCGCTATAATAGGTTCGAACTATTACAGCGGTTTTTTATCGAACCGCTGTAATAGGTTCCCGGTTAATATCCATTATAACGGTTCACTTATAAACCGCTGTAATAAGTCTCTCCGTTCAGCGATTTTCCAAAAACCGCTGTAAAATGTGCGCTGTAACAGGTCTTTTCTGTACTAGTGACCCCCCTCCCTTCTAGACCCTTTCGTATGCCACTTGGGACCACCACCTACTTTATTTAAAGATGCACACGCTTATGTTCAATCATGTGATAGATGCCAAAGAGTAGGTAATATTTCTAGACGACATGAAATGCCTACGGATATTGTGCTTGAATGTGAACTGTTTGATGTGTGGGGTATAGATTTTATGGGACCCTTTCCTAGTTCATGTTCCAATAATTACATTGTAGTCACTGTTGATTATGTGTCTAAATGGGTCGAAGCCGAGGCTTTGTAAACTAATGATGTTAGGGTTGTTCTTCGATTTTTGAAAAAACGTATTTTTACACGATTTGGAACCCCGAGAGCAATTATAAGTGATGAAGGCACACATTTTTCGTAACAAGGAATTTGAAAACTTGTTGAAGAAATATGGTGTTAAACATAAAATCTCAACCCCTTACCACCCTCAAACTAGTGGGCAAGTCGAAGTGTCTAATAGGGAAATTAAACGGATTTTAGAAAAATGGGTGAATAGCCATCGAAGTGATTGGTCTCTAAAATTAGATGATGCATTGTGGGCTTACCGTACTGCTTTTAAAAGCCCTATTGGCATGTCCCCATATCGTCTTGTGTTTGGAAAAGCTTGTCACTTACCTGTCGAACTTGAACATCGTTCTTATTGGGCTATCAAATTCCTTAATTTTGATGCATGTGTTGTAGGTAATAAGTAGTTGTTGCAACTAAATGGGCTTGAGGAATGGAGACACGACGCATATGAGAATGCAAAACTGTACATGGAACGAACCAAGAAGTGGCATGATAAACACATCCTTCCTCGGGAATTCGAGGAAGGCGAGGTGGTATTGATGTACAACTCGAGACTCAAACTCTTTCCCGGAGGTCGAGTCCTTTTCGTGTCACACGCGTGTATTCCTCGGGAGCTGTGGAACTAATCACTAATGACGGATAAGTTTTCTTAACCAATGGACACTGGTTGAAACATTACTCGGGGACTGACTAGAGCGCAGACAAATCGTCTATCACGCTCACTGATCCATCGATTTAAGTCACTTCTAAACAATCAAGCTATTGACTATAAACGAGCGCTTCTTGGGAAGCAACCCAAGTTTCTTGTTTTTCTTTGTTTTGTTTGTTTTAAGTTTGCTTTCAATTTTATGTTTTGATCCTTCGCTTTGGTGTTGGTTGTTTTGGGTTGCAGGAAAAAACAGAAAAGAAATAAATAAATATTTTTTTTGCTATTGCTTCCCAAGTACATACTTGAACTATTTGAAGTACGTACTTGAAGCCAAAGGAAAAAAAATTTGCTACTACTTTTCAAGTACGTACTTGACTCTTTTTCTGAATTTTTTTAAATCAATTTTCAGAGGAATAAAGACGCGTAGTGTCTTCTTCTTCCTCTTTTCTAAAATGCCCCAATTTCACCAAAGCAATCCCTAATTTCTAAAATCCCTCCATCTCGAAACCAACCCACCACCACGAAAACCAACCCACCATCCTTGAACTGCCACCGTGCCACCTAGCCATCCCCACCCTCAAATTGGAAAAATTCAAGCCCAAAACCTTCTCCCACCACTGCTGCTCCACCAAAAAAAAAAAAATTGATACACCACCATGTTGGGGAAATTAATGGCGAAAAAACAAAAACGCAGTGGAAGAATCAAAATTAAAATCCCAGTGACTCATCTCTATTTCTCGTATTTAAATTGGGTTTAAGGAAATTAATTACCGTTCTCGCGTATGTTGAAATCTGAACTAGCTATGTAATCCTTTCTTGAACAGCAAATCCGTCGCTGTCTCTAAATTGCCACGCTGGAGTCAAAAATGAAAATCTCCTTCTTCTTCACCTTTGATGGACGACTAGTGTGAGAGAGAAGGGGAGGAGAGTTTGACTTGGAGAGAGAGTTTGTAAGTGGATGACCTTGGTTAATTTTTCTCTAAGTAGTATATTAATACTAGTATATTAATACTACAATGAAATAATAACCTAGGCTAAATTTTGACGCCCACTTTGTGGCCTTTTAGCCATCGGGCTTTAGCCCTATTACGCTTATTTAATTAATTAAATAATTAATATTGTTTATCCAATAAATTAATTAATTAAATAATCAATTAAATCCATGTTAATATTATAATTAAATTCCTCTAAGGAATTAATTAATTCATTAATAAAATCATCTAATGATTAATTAATTAATCTCGATATTCAATATCGAAAATTCTCTCAAGTCTTTTTCCATGATTTTCTTTTTGTATTTCCTTTAAGCGTGACTCTTTAGGTTCGTCTTAAAAGGCAATTGAGAGAAAACCAAAAGGATGTGAGTAACACCTAGCCAGTCACGTGGCTCACATCGTATCCCAATTGAGAACGAATGAATAGGATCATTCCAAACCATATACGCTGTGAATACCGTACGAGTATAAACATTTTATTCTTATATCCCAGTCAAGTGAGAGTCATGGTTTTAGTCAAACTCACATAAATTGATCATATGTTTAGCTCATAATGAGTCGAGGTCATTTTATGCTTTGGCCAAAGACTTTTAACCTCACTCATTCATGACTGCATAGGATATTTAGCTCATTCACTTATGAGAGAATAAATTCCAATTTGCTAATCAGTTAACAGTGCTACTTGCCGATCCAGTCGCACTTCGAGGTCAATCCCACCAAAGGGTGATTTGGATCTAACTACTCTAATGACAGACTTGATGTCACAAGTACATCTTCAACTCGATTCCTCAGGTCTAAGGTTCACGCGTACCTATCACAACTTATCAGTTTCATCATTGACTGTTAGTGAGTGAATACCCATGTGATGAAACTGATGTGAGCCATGTTCGAACATATTAGTCCAACTTATATGTCCATGACATATGTTCCCACTATCATTCCCATAGTGTTCAACTGGCACTTTCTCTGTCAAAACCTATATCATGCAAGTCCTTGTTCTGTATTGATGTCCAGTCAAATACTTTCTTAGACTTGCGAACCCTATTTAGAGAATAAGGATCAAACCCTTCTAGTGCCATTCTTCCTATCCCATAGGAAGTAGAAGGTTTGCCTTATTCTCAAGGACTTTACGTTGTTTATTAACACCTTACAAATGCCTATAAGAAAACAACAAGATATTGCCTTATATATTATAAAAAGATATTGTTTAGTTACAAGTTAATGCCTATAAATCTATCCTCTTTATCGCATTTGAGGGCATATACTCTAACACACTACCGAAAATCTCCTCCGTGTCAACCACCGAACCCACTGCTGGCGGCCAATTACTATTTAGCTCCGGTTTAGACCAAGTACGTACTTAAGGAGGAACAAGTACGAACTTCACATACAGTGCCTCAATTGTCAGTTTTCGAACCTCTAGGTTCGACTTGGTGAGTGATTGGCTTCATCCTATCTTGTTATTTTTGTTGAATTCGAAGCCGTGTGGCGCTTGTATATTATCTTGTTGCATTGTGGTGGTTAAAGTGCAATTGATTGTTGAAGATTACATTAGGGATTATTGACGAAGTTTGGAGGTGTGGTGTGTACTTTGTCGAGTTTTTTTGGAATATTTTTGTAGTTTGTTGTTGGAGTTGTTGGTTGGTGTCAGTGATTTTTGTCGATTGCATTGGTCAGATATTTGACTGCCAAGACTCAAAATAAGGGCAAGAAAGTAATTTAGGGACCCTCGAGGAGTCCCGATCCCGAAATAGAATCAATGTTTGTTGATGTGGAGGAGGAGGGGCGTGTTGCTCAGGAAACGACTGTTACCCTTGACCCACGATTTGAGGATTTGGAAACTCAAGCTGAATATAGAAGGCTTCATGCCTAGTTGATACACAAGGAGTGTCATGTGATCATTAAGAAACTGGCAGTAAAGGCTACACTCCGATTTCACAACTGGCAGGCATACTATGAGGAGCCTCAGCAGATTCATCCGGGCTGGGTACAAGAGTTTTATGCCGTTGCAATGGTTAATAAGAAAAAGTCAGTAAGTTCTCGGAAGACCGACACAGTGACTGTTAGGGGGCAGGATGTGGATTTTGGAACTTATTCGATCAAGGATTGTCTTGGTCTTCCCGCTCAGCCCGCTACTTGTGAATATCATGCCTTAGTACAATTCAACTTCAAAACCGTCAATTTTGATGATGTTCTGGGGGTTATAGCAGACGAGGGGGCCATTTGGGTGAATCGCAACAAGCTACTAAAGATGAAGGAATTGACCGTGAATGCCAAGTTTTAGCATGAATTTGTGCGTCATTGTATTATGTCGACTACGAACAATTCGGACGTGACTAAGGAGCGGCCAGTTGTAGTGTATACCATCCTAAAACAGATGAAGATCAACGTTGTACAGTTGGTCTACGAGGCTCTACATAATCAAATCAATAGGACAGTGTTGGTCCCAAGTGGCATACGAAAGGGTCTAGAAGGGGGGGGGGGTGGTTGAATAGACCTTGAGGTCTTTTTCGACTTCAAAAATATTCGTATTAAAATTGGTTGGACGCTTGAAATTGTAGGCGCTTGACTGAGCGTCTAGTGAAGACTGTTTTTGGAAAGTTAACTTAGATTTCAAGATTTGAATACTTTACCTAGATAGGTTTAAGCATTCAGTTCTTTGATCAGTGTTAGCACAACGGAGTGATTTTAGAGTCTTCTCTTCGAAACCTTTAGCGTCACCGAAAGTATTTTAGTTGCTTAGCGTTCGATTAAGCTTTACTTAACAGTTTTATGTAGTAATATAATAATATGGAAATTGACTGTAAAGTAAGGAACACAATATTTGTAAGATTCATTGGGTGGTGTAATCCCAACTACGTCCTTCTTCTCATCGAACACTCGGAGGCAATCCACTAAATTGATTCTCGAAGAGTCACACAGAGACTTCTACAAAATAGGGAACAAATGGATGTCGATGATTTGAGCTCCTTGGTTACACAGATTTCTGCTACAAGACATCTATCCTCGGAAGACGATCTTGAGCTCCTTGGTCACACAGATTTCAGCTCCAACAAGGACCTTCTTCAATAAGCTTCTTTTACAAAAAAATACTACGTGTGAATCAACAAACTTTCTCACTCAGATGAAAGGTGTTGAGAGTTTTGTCACGGGATTGTTTGATGTTGGGAAGTTCCAACAACTTGGGATACCTCAATAGGAATTTAGGGTTCTTCTTAGAAGATGTTTGAGATATCTGTGACTGTCTTTAGAATGTATTTGAGAAGCATGAAGGATTTTGGCTATGGAGTTTCTAAGCTTTTCTCTCAAATAATATCAGCAAAGTTTAGACCTTTCCTTGTGTATGTGTGACACGCTAAAAGCTAACGTGCTATTGTAGCAAGTGCACTAGTCGTGTGTAGTAATAAGTGTGGACGAAAAGTCCGGGCTGTCGAACCACGGAGACTTGAATTCTAGTTTAAGATTTGTAATGAAGTGAATAAACAAAGTAAGAATAAATTCAAATAAAATTTGTAAAGAACAAGAACAAAGATGAGCAAGTGATTTAAAACCAATTATAAAGGGAGACTAAGGCACATGCTAGGTTCAAATTGATCAAATATATTTATAAAGGTTCTTGTTGAAGGATTACACTTATATTGTTATGGTGAGAGCTCCGAGGGTAGAGAATAACCGATGTCTCGTGTATAAACTCCTATGCTTAGATCGTGATTTCCCAAATATTCCTATCCGGAAATCTAACCGCTAAACATGCATTAACGTACTAGAGTTCACTCGATTAGAATCGAACAACTTCACCCGGGAATCTTTACCTATGTCTAGGGCAACTCCTCATTAGTTGCGGGTCATGATGTGAATCTCTTGCACCCTAAGTTAATTTTCTCCCGAAATATCAACCTAGGCATAAGATTCTAACATATAGTGATCAAGTATATGCAAGATAGGTAAAAACACAAATTCACATCACATAACAATATAAGTATAACCTCTACAATCATCTATTATAAGCATATATCACAATTTGACCTTACATGGCCTTAGTCTTATGAATTTAGTTCATGATAGTTATTATGAAAAACAATAATGAATAAATACACATGTTCATAGACATGAATGAAATGAAAAGGCTATAAAAACTCCCTCTAATGTGATAGATGATGGCCCCTTGATTGGAACTTCAATTCCTAGCTTTCTCCTCTTAGAATGATGAAGAATGGTGATGAATGAAGCTTGAGGACCTGTTCCTCCTCCTCCTCTCCTCCAAGAATCTGAAATTGATAGTGAATCATGAAGAGTATGGGTTCCCCCTCCTTTTATAGCAAAAAATTCCACTAAAGTATGCATTAAGAATTCCCATTAAAGTTCCCCAATGAGAATTCCACCTAAGGTGATGCTTAAAGTTTGGCTTTTAAGATTCCAACCAGCTAAAAAATGTTGAATTTTCGGCCATTAAGAATTCCACCAAGCCTAACCATGTGAAAACTTCAACAAAACACATGCATGCTGCCATTTTCTTGCTTTCCAGCGCAGTCTTAGTATTTTCCTCATAAACTTCTCCACAGATCTCCAAATTGGATGATTCAAGTCCCCATGTTCAGATAAAACGTAGATCTACAACTTTGCAGAAGGACATTTTGTCCAATTCGGTTTCTAAGTATACCTAAATTACGTTTCAACATGGAGGTTGTTTCTGATTTGGCGCCCATAAAGTAAATCTACCAAGAAACACACTTATGACAACCCCTCAACACATGTGATGAATTATGGCCAAAAGTGATTCGTACTCATCATATAATGCTGGAATTTAGGCTGAAAAAGGAGTAACATTCGGACTATCCATGCCTAGGCATGACTAGGAGGGCGTTGGGGCGTATCCTGGCACATGTACTTCTCTGTTCGGCGCAGCAATCGTATTTTCTTCAGAATTATCTCTATAAACCTCCGATTTGGATGTTTCAAGTTCCCATTTGAAGCTAAGAAATTCATCTAAAACTTTGTAGAAGGAAACTTTGTCTAAGTCGGTCTCGAAATGTACGAAATTATCGCTCGAATGTGGTAGGAGATGCATAAACCGCCTAGGTGTTGAAAAACATGCTTGAACTTGTTTTGTACATCGTTTTTCTTCCCTTTTCTTCATGTATTCTCATTTATTACCTGTATTCACTTAACACACCTATTAAATGCAAATGTGACATGATTTAAGCAATAAGTGAATCCAAATCATAAGAATTACGGTTTTAAAAACACGTAAAAACACCTCTTATCAACACCCCCAAACTTATCAATTGCTCGACCTCGAGCAATAAGAGCTATAAGGCAAGACCAACATCATTCAATGGGAGAAAACAAAACAACTAACTAACTCACTTTCGTAGAGTAAACGATTGCACTTAGCGGGTGCAACAAGCCTTTAAACCTTTTAGTTACCTCAAAGGACGAGTTATAGTCTCGTGAGGGTTTGCATAAGATATACCCACAAAATCTAGCAAATTTTCAATCCCAACCGAATCAACACATCTCAATATGATCAACAAGAATGAATGGCATAAAATCAACCTTTTAAAGTTCACAAATATATATATACATATCAACTACTTATGCTCATGTGACACCAATACTTGAAAAGACTCTCTAGGGTGTAGTGAAAAATAAATCTAAGGTATTATAGTTGAGAGGCATCCTTACCAAATTTTGGACATTAATCCCATATCTATCAACTTTCGATCAAACGCAAAGCACAAGAATTATAGAAAATCTCATAGCCATTAAAATTTCATTATCTCAAACATTTAACTTTCAATTCATATGAAATTTCCATTGAAACTTCATTAAGGCTAGATCATGTGCAATGTTTTATTCCATTAGGCTTTCTATGACACCCATGTAGCAAGCTTTAGACCAATGACTCCCAAACTAGATAGTTTTGGGGCATTAAGTGTAGAGACACTCCTAAGGATTTAATCACTCGAGTATCAAAGGCCACGAAATAAAACTAGATCTTTTAAACAATTCACTTCTTTTGGCTTGAGCATAGCTCAAATTAGCATAATAGTACAGTATATAGGTATGAAACTTTTCACCTCCGGTACGTATTAGCCTGACCACTTTTGGTCATACCAAAATTCAACCTTTTCAATTCATTGTTAGCATATAAAATTACTACTCAACTTATAACTTTATGAGAAATCTAAGTTAATATTTCTGGGAATAATTCCTTAAGTGTCTCAAGATGGTTATCCTCTCAACTCCTCTACCTTCGATTTAAGTGCATTGTGAATCATCTAAAGAATCAATTCTAGTCTAAGGTCTCCACGAGCAATTTCAAAGATATATATTCCATTAAATTCAAATTATTTCAAGAATTCATGCCATTTTTCCAAGCCAATCAATTTCAATGCATCAATTGGAAGGACTAAATTTTTTATTTTTTTTTAATACTTGATTTTCTCAACAAAGAAGCATATAAATATGATAGCAAACAACTTTCCCCCAAACTCAAGCTACAAATTAGGATTGCATCATCAAAGTTCAAAATAAGTACTCTTCTACCCCCAAACTTAAATCCAACATTGTCCCTAATGTTGTTATGACAAGCATACACAACGGTACAAGAATACTTACACCCAAGAATGTTGAAAAACATCCTTAAACTTCCAATGCATCCTTACAAAGCTTCTCCTCCTCTCGAGTAAAATAAGCATCTCTAAACATGGGGTCCAAATGTGCATCATATCTAAGACTTCAACTTTTCAAACCATCAAGCATAAGAAAACATACATGCCAAAAGTGCATGCTTGAATACAACAAAAAGAAACAAACTAAACAAAACAAAAACGAAAGGAAAAAGAAAACAAAACTTACAAACTTGGGTTGCCTCCCAAGAAGCGCTCTTTTAAAGTCATTAGCTTGACTTTACCGAGTTATTTTAAGGCAGTTTCCGAATGAATGCCTTGTTCATTCTCCAATTCACTCTCGGGTATCGCTTCAACTTATGGCCATTGGTAGTGAAGGTTGGCCCATCATTTGTGCTACATACCATAGGTTGGGACCAAGCAATCATCCACTCCCGAATTTTTGTATGGTCCCTCAACACCTCAATTACTCTTTCTTCCCCGTGCGTTGGGTGATGGTGTGAACTTTCTTCATCCATCACTTTGACATATGCGGAGTCCATGATGTAGGGATGTAGAAGATGATTGGTTCGTTTTTCCTGAAAGTGCTCAACACTAAAAGGATCAAAAGCATCAATGTGTAAATACAAATCAAAATCAAGTGGATGCTCAAAAACCTCATAGCTATCACAAATAATCATGTCATCTCCTACACTAAAGGACAACTTACCATCATCGGCATCAAATACCGATTCACTTGTGGTTAGGGGAGATGGTAAAGGAATGTCAACAACCTTAGAAAGGATAGGAGTCAAATGTTCATCATTGGAGGAATTTGCTTTCGAATTTTTCAACTTCCTTTCATTCAATGTCACTGTGTTGCATTTCTCCTTTTGATCTATCTCAGTGGTACCAAGCAATGCCCATGGTACTTTCTCAGATATGTCGCTCGTTAGTTGCTTGAGTTGATGATTCATCTCCTTCATTTCCCGCAATGCGTCCTTCATCATAAGGCGGAGCTCTCCAATGGAGTTATCACGTTGTTCATCCAACATAGGAATTCTTTCTTGGTAATGTTGTGGAAAGAACCCTTGTGCATAACATGCTTCAACGACGCTTTGCAGCCATAATTGATTCTCTGGTAGTGTTATATCTGGGAAATTGCTATCCTTTGCAAATTGAATGATGTTTTGCAGCCATAATTGATTCTCCGGAAGGGTCATATCTGGAAAATTGCTAGCCATTGCGAGGTAATCGTGCGACAAAAAAAATAAACAAAAAATAAATACATAAAACTTGCAATAAAATCAAAAATTAAAATTAAACAAGTCCCCGGCAACGGCGCCAAAAACTTGACACGCTAAAAGCTAACGTGCTATTGTAGCAAGTGCACTAGTCGTGTGTAGTAATAAGTGTGGACGAAAAGTCCGGGTTGTCGAACCACGGAGACTTGAATTCTAGTTTAAGATTTGTAATGAAGTGAATAAACAAAGTAAGAATAAATTCAAATAAAATTTGTAAAGAACAAGAACAAAGATGAGCAAGTGATTTAAAACCAATTATAAAGGGAGACTAAGGCACATGCTAGGTTCAAATTGATCAAATATACTTATAAAGGTTCTTGTTGAAGGATTACAATTATATTGTTATGGTGAGAGCTCCGAGGGTAGAGAATAACCGATGTCTCGCGTATAAACTCCTATGCTTAGATCGTGATTTCCCAAATATTCCTATCCGGAAATCTAACCACTAAACATGCATTAACGTACTAGAGTTCACTCGATTAGAATCGAACAACTTCACCCGGGAATCTTTACCTATGTCTAGGGCAATTCCTCATTAGTTGCGGGTCATGATGTGAATCTCTTGCACCCTAAGTTAATTTTCTCCCGAAATATCAACCTAGGCATAAGATTCTAACATATAGTGATCAAGTATATGCAAGATAGGTAAAAACACAAATTCACATCACATAACAATGTAAGTATAACCTCTACAATCATCTATTATAAGCATATATCACAATTTGACCTTACATGGCCTTAGTCTTATGAATTTAGTTCATGATAGTTATTATGAAAAATAATAATGAATAAATACACATGTTCATAGACATGAATGAAATGAAAAGGCTATAAAAACTCTCTCTAATGTGATAGATGATGGCCCCTTGATTGAAACTTCAATTCCTAGCTTTCTCCTCTTAGAATGATGAAGAATGGTGATGAATGAAGCTTGAGGACCTGTTCCTCTTCCTCCTCTCCTCCAAGAATCTGAAATTGATAGTGAATCATGAAGAGTATGGGTTCCCCCTCCTTTTATAGCCAAAAATTCCACTAAAGTATGCATTAAGAATTCCCATTAAAGTTCCCCAATGAGAATTCCACCTAAGGTGATGCTTAAAGTTTGGCTTTTAAGATTCCAACCAGCTAAAAAATGTTGAATTTTCGGCCATTAAGAATTCCACCAAGCCTAACCATGTGAAAACTTCAACAAAACACATGCATGCTGCCATTTTCTTGCTTTCCAGCGCAGTCTTAGTATTTTCCTCATAAACTTCTCCACAGATCTCCAAATTGGATGATTCAAGTCCCCATGTTCCGATAAAACGTAGATCTACAACTTTGCAGAAGGACACTTTGTCCAATTCGGTTTCTAAGTATACCTAAATTACGTTTCAACATGGAGGTTGTTTCTGATTTGGCGCCCATAAAGTAAATCTACCAAGAAACACACTTATGACAACCCCTCAACACATGTGATGAATTATGGCCAAAAGTGATTCTTACTCATCATATAATGCTGGAATTTAGTCTGAAAAAGGAGTAACATTCGGACTATCCATGCCTAGGCCTGACTAGGAGGGCGTTGGGCCGTATCCTGGCACATGTACTTCTCTGTTCGGCGCAGCAATCGTATTTCCTTCACAATTATCTCTATAAACCTCCGATTTGGATGTTTCAAGTTCCCATTTGAAGCTAAGACATTCATCTAAAACTTTGTAGAAGGAAACTTTGTCTAAGTCAGTCTCGAAATGTACGAAATTATCGCTCGAATGTGGTAGGAGATGCATAAACCGCCTAGGTGTTGAAAAACATGCTTGAACTTGTTTTGTACATCGTTTTTCTTCCCTTTTCTTCATGTATTCTCATTTATTACCTGTATTCACTTAACACACCTATTAAATGCAAATGTGACATGATTTAAGCAATAAGTGAATCCAAATCATAAGAATTACGGTTTTAAAAACACGTAAAAACACCTCTTATCAATGTGAGTGTGTAATCTTGGTCTCTTTTTTTCGTAAGATTTTTGCTGAAGGGTACTATTTATAGAAATTCTTATGATTTGTCCGTTAGACACAATTAGGCGCGTGTCTCTCACACAGCGTGTCAAATAGTCCCTTTCTGACATTCCTGAAATTTTGCTAGTTCCGATTGGACAGGAGCAGACTTGAACTCTGAAAAGCTGACAGTCTAGTCAAAAGGTGGCTTGTCCACAAGTCATACTGTCTTGTTACATTTAATGCACTGATCAAGCATGTTAGGAATTTCATGTTAGATGTTTTGATGATGACAATTAGGAATCTTGTTAGACCCCAAAGTTATGTATGCTTAAATTTCATAGATACTTGTATAAGCATTTGAACATTAGAAATGTATAGGCTTTATTTTATCTTTTACTTTTGACATTCTTAGATCAAGGAGTCGGTTAGATTAAGCGTTTGATACTTTCTGAGTGAGCTTATCAAGACTGCGAAATCTGAAGACTCCAAGAGTCCAAGAAATCAATAGTGAATGAAGTTTGAAGAAGTTCACTCTAAGCGCCTGACATGTTCTGAGTGAGGTGTCAAGTAACAAAGACTGAAGTTTCAAGCGTCTACACTTCTAAATAAAGTCTGAAGACTTTTTCCAAGCGTCTAAACATTAAATAGTCCTCCAGATTAAATTGAACTTTCAGTTCATGAATGAAGCGTCTATCAAATGACAAACATTCTCCTGAAATGTCATATCGAAAGGAGTTTAATGCAAATATTCTCAGTGCATTAAATGCCAACGGGCATTTAATTCAAATTGCATTAAATGCTGATAAGAGCATTAAATGTGATAAGGACTTTCAGACGTACGGAGAAGCCACCCTATTGGACTGTCAACAATTCAAAGACTGCAGCACCAACTTTTGTGCAGTAGATTTTCAGGAAAAAGGACAAAAGTTGTTCACTCGCGAAAGTGAGAGACACGCGCCCTTGCATGTATCAAACAGACACTTTCTCCAAGAATGCCTATAAATATAAATTCAACAACAAGCTAAATAGAGAACGATTATCAAGCCAGATTGCTGTTGCATTGAAGTCTCATTCCTTAAACTCTCAGAAAAGCCAGAATACTCAAGAAAATATTCTCTCTGCTTTTCATCAAATCTTGAGACAGTCAACCCAATATCTCAAACATTCTTTTTGAAGAAACTACTCTACTACTGAGATATTCCAGTTGTTTGAAATCTAAGTTAACTTTATAAAAATAGTCTTCATCAGACGCTTCGCCAAAGCGCTAATATTTTAAGTGAATGCTTAAGTCAAGCGTTAGACACTTCAAGCGTCCAAAAATCTTTTGGTACGAAATTTTTGAAGTTGAAAAAGACTTCAGGGTCTATTCAACCCCCCCTTCTAGACCCTTTCGTATGCCACTTAGGACGAACAAGTGGTATCAGAGCGGTTAAAATTGAAATTTTAAAATTTCCAAGCATAACTGCTTGTTTAGATCCTTTTCTTTCAAAATCTAGTTGGGTTTAAAATTTTTCGATATGGCATTTGCTAAAGTTCCCAAACTGACTGAATCAAATTTTGACACATGGAAAGTCAAAGCATTTACATATCTCTGTTCATGTGATGATGACATGTGTGGTATTATTTCAGATGGGCCAATCAAAATATACAAAGTTATCACAAGAGCGCCTGGAGCCACGGAAGAAACTCCTGATGGTTACGTTGAGAAACCAAAACAAGAATGGACTCCAGATGAGCGTCGAAGAGCTAATTTAGACAATGTTGGTCGTAACGCTCTATATACGGCTATTGGTGATAATGACAACTTATTTAACAAGATCAAGTCTTGCAAAACTACTAAAAAAATATGGGATAAGTTGGCTACGATTTGAAGTGGTTCAGCTCAAATCAAAGAAAACAAACTTTCCATTGCCAAGGAAAAGTTTAACGGATTTAAGATGTTACCCAATGAAACTTTAGAGCAATTGGATATAAGATTTACAGCTCTAGTTACAGAACTTACATCATTGGGAATGGATTTACAGAACCGAGAAATGGTGGTTAAAATCTTTAGAAGCTTACCAAGTAAATTCTTGTTGAAGACAACCGCTGTGAGAGAATCAAATATGCTAGATCTCCTAACTCCAGAAGATGCCTTTTCAGAGCTAAAAGCATTTGAGTTCGAGTTGAATTCTGCTATGATATTGTGAGTAGTCCAGTGATTGAATCTGGAGCGCTTATTGCATCAATCAAGGGTAAATCGGGTAATAAAGGAAAGAATTCAGATATCAATGAAGAAGAGGAGTTGGCTTTGCTGAATAGATTCAGGAAGTTCTTGAGATATGAAAAGAAAGGAAAAGATCTTAATAATCAAGGACAAAGTTCATATCAAGCGCCTTCTCCTGTGCAACAACAGTTTCAAGCGCCTCAGTATTCTGTTCCTTCACCCCAAGCGCCTGTTCAATACCAAGTGTCTACTCAAAGTCTCCCAGCTCCAGTGGTCTCAAAACCACACATTGCAAGGTTAACAAATGAACAAAAGATGAAAACTAATCTTTGTTACAATTGCAGGAAATCAGGGCACTACCAGGTAAATTGCCCTTATCCAAACGTATCCAAGCCCTCAAGGCAGGATTTCTTGGATAGAAACCAATTCAGGAGCAACCTTCGTCAACAAGGTTTGCTAGCGGAATCAGAACCAGCATCCGCACCTGAATATTTAGAATCATCAGAAGAAAGTAGTGATGATGATGAACCATTAGATGACTTAGCGCTCATATGTCTCATGGCCAGAGATGATGAAGCGTCTCCTGAGGTAATCAATGAATTATCCATTCCTCTTTCTTATGATGAATTACTTGACAAAGTCAAAGAATACTACAATGAATGTCAAGAAGCTGCCACAATATATCAAAATGATCTCGCTATTATTTCATCACTCACAAGAGATAAAGTGACGCTCAGAGCAGAGTTGCGAGTTCAGCAACAGTGCATTGAGAAGAACCAATCGCTTGAGAGTGAAATTATTCAATTAAAAAGTGATCTTGATATAATAGTCAAGAGAGAAGCTGATTTGATCGCTAGACTTGCTAAATCAGAGCAGCTCATCTCATCATTATCAAAAGCTTCAAGACAGTTGGATAATGTGACTGAAGTAACCAGATTATTTGGTGAGAAGACCGGTTTAGGATGCGATAAACTCAGTAAACAATCCAATCAATCTGAGGTTACGGCAAACAACAAAGGAAAGGGTGTTATCTTTGTTGAAAAAGGTTCAAAAGGTCAAACACAAAATGAACCAAGTGACAATGGTAAGAGGCCAAATGAGAAAGTCAAAGCTAACTCAGGCAAGGGTAAGGCTAAGGCTAAGGCAAATGATTCACAAAGACGGGTTTATCCAAACGCTCAAAAGGCTAAATATAAGACTGACCACTATGAGTCAAGCGCTAAGCGTCCATCACCAAAAGTGCAACCCAAGCCAGCGCCAAGGAAATATCAGCGTCAATATCGAAGACAGTTAAGATCATATTATCGATACTATGATGGTTATGATTATGACTATGATTATGACTATTATTATAATCGAAGATATTATTATACACCCAAAAAGCACACACAACACGTTGTGAAACCCAAAAAGGCCAATATTCCTACAATGAAGACGAGGCAAATATGGGTTCCTAAAGTTCTAATTCAAACTAACAATGTTACTAATGTTGAAGGACCCAAGCCACAATGGGTACCTAAACAGAAATAGAACTTCCCTTTTTGATTGCAGGTACCTAGAGCTAGAGCCGATACATCTGTATAGTACTTTGATAGTGGATCGTCAAGGCACATGACTGGTTCCAAAGATCTTCTGATCAACTATCAAGCTGCCAATGGTCCTCAGGTTGTATTTGGTGACAACTCCAAAGGTAAAACCAAAGGTATAGGTACTGTGCATAGGGGGAACATCACGATAAGTGATGTTTATTTTGTTGAGGGTCTGAAGCACAATTTATTAAGCATAAGTCAATTCTGTGATAAAGGCTTTGAAGTCATATTCTCAAGTGACTATTGCTATATAAACGACGCTAAGACTAAGTCTACTAAATTGAAAGGAAAAAGAACTAATAACGTATATTTGGTAGATTGGGTTCAACACGTGATAACAACCCAACATGTTTTGTTGCTAAAAGTGAATTTAAAATGGGTTGGTTATGGCATAGAAAAATGAATCACCTCAACTTTAAGACAATCTCTCAGCTAATAAGTCAAAATCTTGTAGAGGGATTACCAAATGGACCATTTCATAAGGATCGTCTTTGTGACGTTTGTCAAATGGGTAAACAAGTTAAATCATCGTTCAAGAGAAAACCTCATCTATCTACCTCTAGAATACTTGAACTACTTCACATGGATTTGTTTGGACCCGTTCAAACGATCAGTGTAAGCGGTAAAAAGTATACTTTGGTGATAGTAGATGATTTTTCTCAATTTACTTGGGTGGAATTTCTTTCATCCAAAGATGAAACATGTGACAAGTTAACAATGCTTATTCGACAACTTCAAACATTGAAAAATCTTAAGGTTGCAAGAATAAGAAATGATCACGGTACTGAGTTTACTAACAAGATTGTTGAGAAGTTTTGTGTAGAAAATGGAATACATCATGAGTATTCAGCTCCCAGAACTCCCCAACAAAATGGTGTTGCTGAGCGCCCGAACCGAACGCTTAAGGAAGCCGTTAGGACTATGTTAGCAGAATCCAAGCTTGCTCCTAGATTTTGGGCCGAAGCGATCAAAACTGCCTGTTACACTCAAAACCGCTGCATGATCAACAAACAGCATGGAAAAACTCCATATGAACTATGGAAGGGACGTAAGCCAAATGTTTCATATTTTCACGTCTTTGGTTCTAAATGTTTTATCCATAATAATGGATCCCCAAGCCTAAAGACTTTTGATCCTAAAGCGGATGAGGGAATCTTTCTAGGCTACGCCAAAAATGGAAAGAATTCTCACATTCTCAATAAGATCAAATCGAAGGTTGAGGAATCTATTCATGTTGTTTTTGATGATGCTAACCAAGAGCCGAGTAAGGTTAATTTAAATGATGTAGGAGTTGAAGATCTATGTCATCAAGCGTCTAAGATTACTATTAATGAAGATACTGACGACGATGATGAGATCTCAGTGCCACCTCCTAAGAATACTCGTGAGATTACTCTAAATTATCGTGTAAGAAATGCTGATGATCATGAAGAGAATGATCATCAAGAGCACACAAGGAGTTGTGAACTTGAAGCGCCTACGCAAGAAGGTAGTCAAGCGTATGTTCCTCAAGCGCATGTTCAACCTCTTAACCTCTTCCAACCAGACAGATTATGGCTGCGTGATCATCCACCTGAGCAGATTATTGGAGATATTGAAGCACCTGTTAGGACTAGAGCCGCTACGTTCAATGAGGCTATGTTCGCAAGCTTTCTATCTCAAATGGAACCTAAGAAAGTGGATGAAGCGCTAAGTGACCCAAGTTGGATTGAAGCTATGCAAGAAGAGCTTAATCAGTTCGAACGAAATAAGGTTTGGATGCTAGTACCAAGACCAACTCACCAAGGAGTTTTTGGAACTAGATGGGTATATAGAAACAAGAAGGATGAGAACGGCATTGTTATAAGAAAAAAGGCCAGACTCGTAGCTCAAGGATATTGCCAAGAGGAGGGTATTGACTTTGATGAGACTTACGCTCCTGTCGCTCCCTTGAAGCAATCCACATGTTTCTAGCGTATGCAGCGTTCAACAAGTTCATGGTGTATCAAATGGACGTGAAGAGTGCCTTCCTGAATGGTAAACTCCAAGAAGAAGTGTATGTGGAGCAACCACCAGGATTCATCAACAATCATGGTAAGCGTATGGTTTACAAGCTAGAAAAAGCACTTTATGGGCTTAAGCAAGCACCGCGAGCATGGTATGACACTCTCTTTATCTTTCTTATTGGTAAAGGCTTTTCAAAAGGCAGCGTTGATATAACGTTATTTAAAATTACCAATAACGAAGACATTCTCTTAGTCCAAATTTACATTGATGATATTATATTTGGTTCTACTAACAAGCGTCTGTGTGAGAAATTTTCGAAATGATGCAAGAACAATTTGAAATGAGCATGATGGGTGAATTAACTTTCTTCTTAGGACTACAAGTTAAAAAACTCCCTAATGGCATATTTATTAACCAAGCTAAATATACACGAGATATGATTAAGAAATTTGGTATGGAAAATGCATCATATTCAAAAATTCCAATGAGCCAAACGCTTAAGTTAGATAAAGATGAAAGTGGAAAGAAAGTTGATATCACTAATTATAGAGGTATCATTGGATCACTTCTTTATCTTACTGCCAGTAGACCTGATATTATGTTTTCGGTATGCATGTGTGCACGTATTCAAGCTGATCCTAAAGAGTCACACTTAATTGCTGCCAAGAAGATCCTTAAATAATTAAAAGGCACACAGAATGTGGGCTTATGGTATCCTAGGGATTCTCCTTTTGAACTAATTGGTTACTCAGATGCAGATTTTCCAAGTTGCAAAATAGATCGTAAAAGCACTAATGGTACTTGTCAATTTCTAGGTGATAGGTTAGTTTCATGGCATAGCAAGAAACAACAATCCATAGCTACCTCCACAGCCGAAGCTGAGTATGTAGCCGCAGGAAGTTGTTGTGCACAAGTATTATGGATGAGGCATCAACTTAGAGACTATGGAATAATCCTAGGTCCAACCCCCATTCATTGTGATAACCAAAGCGCTCTAGCCATGACTCAAAACCCTGTTCTTCATTCCAGAACCAAACACATTGACATTAGATACCATTTCCTTCGTGACCACGTTCAAAAGAAAGATATCTCCATGCACTTCATTGGAATTGACAAACAATTGGCAGATATCTTCACCAAAGCACTCAACGAACAACGTTTTCTCACTTTGAGAATTGAACTAGGTATGATTGATTTAAACGCTTAATCATCAAGCATCATACTTTATTAGACATATAATTTAAGGGGAATCCACTTGATTTATGTCTAAACGCCTTCTTTGAAAAACAAAACAAATGGTACAAGTTATCAAATTTAGGGGGAACCTTAAAATTGTACTTGAACATAACTGTAAGCGTCAATGATCAAAATTTTCAGATGCATGATCATCAACGCTCAGTATTATTTTTGCATAAAATATTGGACGCTCAAACATAAAAAGGACTTTGACTTTAAGCGTCTCTATTACAACAGTTAAAATGAATACCAACCAATGGTATCAGTTAAGCGTTGAATCAAGTCCAATCAACTCTTAATATAAAAATATTTTCTTTACAAGCCATGCATAAAGTTTCCAAACTTCTTTCGAAGTAGTGGGTAGACTCAAAAGTTTATTTTGTACTCTACTCTCACGCTTCTATCACATCAAACTGGCGGGTAATCAAAAGTTTCTTTTTCAAAATGACGGTTCAGAGATAGCACGTGTTTGTGTACGTGTCAGTGTACAAATAGGCGCGTGCGTTACACTCTGAAAATGCCAAACATTTTTAAATTTTTAACTCGGATGTCAAATCTTTATATATGAGAATTACCAAATGTAACTTCTCTCTATTACAAAAAACTCGCGTCCGCAGTTAATGAATTTATGGCTGAGATTCAACAATCGTTACATGTGTCTAAATCCTACAGAGACTAGAGAACACAAGTTTAAAAAATTCTTTACTGTGTCATTTAAAACACAAATTCTACAGAAAGACAATTCACTTTTACTCAAACATATCTGCAAAACTTGTTCTCTCTCTCTCTCTCAAAGCAAAAGAAAATCTCAGTTCATCTCTTTCACTAAAAATGGCACCAAAGAAATCTTCGTCTACTTCTGCTGAACTTACCATCAAGGTGACTGAAGGCCTTGTTGTCGACTGGAAATTTCTCTATGAACAACCTCAGATCAACCTAACGGACATGATGGACATGGTCGTCAAGGCTGGGCTCAAATCGTTCTTGACCCAATACTCATATATGTTTCCTACTGAAGTCGATACCTTTTGGAAGACTGCTAAACTTTCAGAGGACAAGAAGTCTATTTCTTGTCTAATCTCTTTATCCAAGAAGGAGTCTCCAAAGGAATTTCCCTTATTTGCTTCCACCATTGCCAAGAACTTCAATCTTCCAAATGAGGGTGAGGCATTGGATTGCGTTACATTAAAACAGATCAAGGAAGCATGGACAACCATGAGTGCATACGACGATGTGCCCTACACTCAATACTTCGAAAAGAAAAACTTGGTGTCCAAATATCGGCTGTTGGCTGATTTCTGCAGCAAGATCATAGAATGCCGAGTGGGAACCTTTGATAAGGTGTACAATTTCAGATGATGACTGCTATACTCCTCAACATCAAAATCAACTGGAGTGAATACATCTTTGGAAGGTTTCGTGACAGTCTAAGCGCCTCGAATAAACCTTATGCACTCGTTCTAAGCGACCTGTTGTACAAATCAAAGTGTGTGTACTCGTCTGGACTTCCGTTAAATAAGTCCAAGTTGTTTGGAAAAAGGATTCTGAATAATCTGTTCAATCCTCCAAAAATTGGTGGTGCTGCTAAACCACTGTCTGAGCGTCTGGAAGTACGTCAAGCGTTCGATAAAGAAGCGGAGCGTCCAGTGCCAGAAGAAGCTGTGAAGCGTCCGGCTGCAACGAAGAAGAGGGCTCCCAGAAAGCCCAAGGTTCAATTTGATCCTTCTCCTCAAAAGGACGATGAGGAAACCGATGAGGATGCCAAGGACAAGTTACCTCTCAAGAGGAGGAAGCTGGAAGGGATTATCAAATAAATAGACTTTGAAGAACCAGCTGCTGATCCTCCCGCTCCAACGCTTAAGCTCGTTGAAGGAGTCAACGTGAAGAAAATCTTCAAGCGTTCCAGGACTAGCAAGCGTCGAGTTGCTCCTGTTCCTGAAGAGCCTGAGACTGATGAGCCAAGCGCTCAAGTTGCTGATGAGCCAAGCGCTCAAGTCCCTGTTGAGCCAAGCGCTCAAACAATTGCTGTTGAGACTAGTTCTCAGGGTAAGTTTATTTCTTCCCACAGCTTTTCTATTCCTACATCTGTAGAAGATCCTGCTCTTATAGAGGATAGTTCTCGTATTACAGCTATAGTTCCAGCCGCTGCTGAAGCGTCAACAGCTGTCCTCCTGGATGTTGATATGACAGAAGTTGTCACTATTACTAAAGATGTTGCCGCAGAAGTTGCTGCAATTGAAGTTGAGGAACCTGCTACTACAGAGGTTCAGACTCCTATCCCTGTTCAGGCTATAACAGAGGCACGCTCAGAAGGTCAGAGTGTTGCTGAAGACGTTCCAGCGCCTAGCCACTTCTTCAAACTCGACCCACTGAAGACGATTGATCATTCAATCAACTATAGGCCTCCAGTTCCTGAAGAAGAATTCATTCCAGCTGGCTATAATGAAGAATGTTACATCGTCGCTGAAAATGATCTAGCCACGATAATTGATAGAGATCGAGCTCTTGTGGAAATGCTGTTTAGTAACGAAGTCACAAGTGTTGAATTTGCGTACTACTTGGCACTAGCCAATGGAGATCCTCTACCTCCTACCCCAGTGTCTATACAGATATTTGAAAAACGGGGTACTGATAGAATTCCACAAGGGGATGTGGACTTAGCTTACTTTCTGGATATGGGACGCAGTAAGCCTTCAGGTTTTGCTCCAAGAAACTACAAGATTAGAGCCTATGAGCGTCTACCTGTGGAGCTTTTAAACGCTTTCTGCGTGAAGCGTTGGCTAGGATTGCAGATTTGCCAATCAATTACTGTGGCCAAGCGTCAACAAGCGGAACAAAGCCTACTTCAGATTTAACGCTTACACCTGGCCAGTAGGAAGACCACATCAGACGTATGTTGAAGATGCTCCCTCCATTACGGAATTTCGACAACGTCTTCACTGCAAACCTGAGAAAGCCAAATGGATCCATTATAAGACCTCTTTTCGGGTATCCATTGCTCTTCTCTTTCTGACAAGAACTGATAAAACACTATGCCTATGTTCTCTCTTTACTCGAAAAAAATCCGGACATCTCGCGTGCAGCCTTGCCTTACGTTGAAGAATACATGGCAATGTATGTATCAGAGTCTGAGCGTCCATTGGAGTTGCCAAAAGATAGAGTGCTACGCTTCTCCTTCACTCCACGTGACGATGCTCTATTCTTTATTAAGGCTCCTCGTTGCAAGATCTTTGTTAACCACATGCTCCAGATCTTAGGACCAGGATTGGTTATAGCAATGGACACTCCAATCCGCACTCTAAGGGATTTCTCGACCCTTCCTATTTCTCGAGTAAATGAGTTAATCAACAGTTCATCAACGGAGTTTGCTGATTCAGATTTTGGAAGGCTCAACTTCAGATTTTGTGACTTTAGCCATCTAACTACTGTCTCTTCCTTACCTTCCACATCTGATACAGAAGTTGCCTTAGCGCCCATAGTGGAACCAGTTCAAGCGTCTCAACCAGAGGCTGTGCCTGACGCTTCAACTTCACCTGTTCCAACGGTTGCTGAGATAGCAATCCATTCGTCTGTCTTCAATCCAGATTTTTAACAACCATCTATCAAGTCACTAAAGCACACCTCAAAATTTAAACAACCAGCTACCTCTCCGAATGTGCTTCAAACATTTGTGCCTCTCCTCACTGAAGCGTTGGAAGAGATGAACGCTCAAGCGTCCAATCATGCAGAATCTCTACACTGGATCAAGGAAGACTTAGCTAAGATCGAGAAGGAGAATATGAGCGCTCAAGTTGCTCACATGCGCGGAGCTGCTGATGCTGTCATAGATACTGCTCTCTCTCGTATGCAGACGATGATCGATGGACTTGCAGCTAATCAAATTGCTATGAAAGAATATCTTGAAGCAAAATTTGATGCGTTGGCTGCATCCATGGTCCAAATGGCTGCTCAAATTGCCATTCTTACTGAAACTATAGTAAAGGCTGATGATGGCAATAAGGGGGAAAAGAGGAAAGCTCGTGCAAGTTCAAGAGCTCAATCAAGTTCTAAGCGTCAAGAAGTGAAACGTCCAGAGCCGAAAAATCCACAAGATTTTGTCTTCTTGCCACCTCCTCCTGCTTTGCCCGAATACAATTACCCTTCATGGGTTGCCGCCACGGGAATTCCTAGTAGAAGAACTGGTTTTCCTCCCATCGCTTTCAGAGCAGATATACCTGTGCCATCTCAAGCGCTACTTGAACAATTCAATATACCGATGGAGCGAGTGCCACTTCCAGAGCCTACTACTCCTCAAGACTTAGTTGTGGAAATGGAGTTCTCAGACTTATCTCAAGCGTTCAGAGCAGTGCTTAGGCATATGGGTATTGATCCATCTGAATGGGATCGACGACATACAGTGTATGAAACAAGGAGAAAAAGGGAAAATCGTTTCGTAATTGACAGAGATCATCAGATAATGATCACCCTTCAAGATCTCATCGAAGAAGCCATCAAAACAGAAATGATCAGACGATGAAATCTTACCAGAAGAAAGTAGATCATGATAGCTCTTTGTAATTTAACCTTCTCTTCTGTTTCTACAGAGTTTGTAAAATGTATGAACTCTCCGAATATATATAAAGTACATTTTTCAGCTGAAACATCTCATTGAAGCTTAACTAACTCTAACTTACTAACATAACGCTTATTAACTTTGGCTGTCGTAACTCTTGAACTGTAAAAGAGTAAGTATTGCCATCATCAAAAAGGGGGAAATTGTTAGGAATTTCATGTTAGATGTTTTGATGATGACAATTAGGAATCTTGTTAGACCCCAAAGTTATGTATGCTTAAATTTCATAGATACTTGTATATGCATTTGAACATTAGAAATGTATAGGCTTTATTTTATCTTTTACTTTTGACATTCTTAGATCAAGAAGTCGGTTAGATTAAGCGTTTGATACTTTCTGAGTGAGCTTATCAAGACTGCGAAATCTGAAGACTCCAAGCGTCTAAGAAATCAATAGTGAATGAAGTTTGAAGAAGTTCACTCTAAGCGCCTGACATGTTCTGAGTGAGGTGTCAAGTAACGAAGACTGAAGTTTCAAGCGTCTACACTTCTAAATAAAGTCTGAAGACTTTTTCCAAGCGTCTAAACATTAAATAGTCCTCCAGATTAAATTGAACTTTCAGTTCATGAATGAAGCGTCTATCAAATTACAAACATTCTCCTGAAGCGTCAGATCGAAAGGAGTTTAATGCAAATATTCTCAGTGCATTAAATGTGATAAGCACTTTCAGACGTACGGAGAAGCCACCCTATTGGACTGTCAACAATTCAAAGACTGCAGCACCAACTTTTGTGCAGCAGATTTTCAGGAAAAAGGACAAAAGTTGTTCACTCGCGAAAGTGAGAGACACGCGCCCTTGCATGTGTCAAACGGACACTTTCTCCAAGAATGCCTATAAATAGAACTTCAACAACAAGCCAAATAGAGGACGATTATCAAGCCAAATTGCTGTTGCATTGAAGTCTCATTCCTTAAACTCTCAGAAAAGCCAGAATACTCAAGAAAATATTCTCTCTGCTTTTCATCAAATCTTGAGACAGTCAACCCAATATCTCAAACATTCTTTTTGAAGAAACTACTCTACTACTGAGATATTCCAGTTGTTTGAACTTTATCAAAATCAAACAAACCCTTTTAGAAAAACCCCTATCCAAGCCTTGCGATCTGTGTGAAGTCGAAGTTGGATACTTGCCATATTTCTGGGTGAAAGAAGCAAGGGGATTGAAGTGATTTGGAGCAGAAATCTGTGTGATCAAGGAGCTCAAGTCATCGACATCCATCTCTCCCTAATTTGTAGAAGATTCTGTGTGATTCTTTGAGAATCATTTTAGTGGATTGCCTCCAAGTGTTCGAGGAGAAGAAGGGCGTAGTTGGTATTACACCACCCAACGAACCTTACAAATATTGTGTCATTTACTTTTCAGTCAATTCTTTCATCTATCATATCATTGCATAAATTGATTAAGTAAAACACAATCAAAATTTAAGCAACTAAGAAACCTCTTGTGACGCTAAAGCTTTCAAAGAGAAGACTCCAAAAATCATTCCGCTGTGCTAACACTGATTAAAGAACGGAACGCTTAACCTACTTGGTCAAAGTATTCAAATCTTGAAATCTAAGTTAACTTTATAAAAATAGTCTTCATCAGACGCTTCGCCAAAGCGCTAATATTTTAAGTGAACGCTTAAGTCAAGCGTTAGACACTTCAAGCGTCTATCTTTTCAAGCGTCCAAAAATCTTTTGATTCGAAATTTTTGAAGTCGAAAAAGACTTCAGGGTCTATTCAATCCCCCCTTCTAGACCCTTTCGTATGCCACTTGGGACCAACAAAGCATTTAATGCATTTTGAATTTATTTCCCGTTGGAAATAAATGTCCATTAGTGATTGCATTTAAGTCTTTGATAACTTGGGTTTTGTCTTTCTGGTGAATCTGAAAGCTGGACGCTTGAGTCATAAATCCTGAAATAGCCTTTACGCGTTTGACAAACGTTTAAGACAAATCTTCATCTTCACTTAACTTTAGACGCATGAATCTTCAACTTCATCTTTGATAGACTCACCCATAATTCTATCAGCGATTCGATATCTAATCCTAAGTCTAAAATCTAGAAACATAAAAATTACAAGCCTAACAAACTAATAAACTTTCAAACGCTTATACATTATTTCTATGAAAACATAAACTTACATTATTTTGGGGTCTAACATGAAATCCTATCTTGTCATCATCAAAACATCTAACATGAAATTCATAACAATTTTTCCCTTTTTGATGATGTCAAGACCTTAACTCTTATAACTCTTTTATAGATTAAGAGTTCAAAGAAAAGCCCAAAATAATCATAAGTTAGCGTTTAGAAAGTTAGTTAAGTTAGCTATTGTTAGATTAGCTTCAACAGGATGTTTCAGCGATAAATCATGCATTCATATATATAGAATTGAAAGCGTATATGATTTATACTGAAACGATGAATACCTGCCTTTTCTTCTTCTTCTTCCCTCTTAAACTGCTTTTCTTCCCTTTTCCCCCTTCTTGCCATCATCAAAGGAAGACTGTAGTGAGGAATGCTTACTAGGGGAGGAGGACCAGTTGGAGTGGAGAAAAACTCGACCACTTCTATCGACCGCTCAGCGTGCATAGTCGCTTCCACGTCTGAAAGGACATTGTCTAAATCTCTAGCGATTTCCACCACCGTCCAATTCTAGGACTGCCTCTAGTTCTCTTTAAAAAATTATGCATGATTTTTATAACCATTTTATATTAAGTGTTGAAGAGAATATGTTCAACGTTTAACATATATCATTTTGATGATACCACTGATACCATTTATTGGTATACCCTTTTTTGTAAGATTTATGTTGACGCTTGAATTTAAATTCTTTTTAAGTTTGAGCGGCCAACATATCATGCACAAATAATATAAGCGTTGATGATCAATGCATATGAAAACAGTTTTTGATCATTGACGCTTACAGATGTGTTCAAGTACAATTTTAAGGTTCCCCCTGAATTTGATAACATGTAACAACTTTTCAAAAAAAATCTTTTAGACATAAATAAAGCTTGTGAATTTCCCCCAAATTATATGTCTAATGAAAGTATGATGGTTTTATGATTAAGCGTTTAAATTTAATCATACCTTATTCACTTCTTAAGTGATAAGACGTTGTTCGATGAGCACTTTGTGAAGAGGTTTGAAATGAGATCTAATCATTAGGATTTCTCTTTTCATATCTTAGAGATTTCTTGACCAATAAATCCATTTCCTTTTCCTCACTCAATTTTGTCGCCTCCACCTTGCTAACTGATTTTTCCTTTCCCTTGTCATTGAATGTAGCGATTAATGCTCCGGATTCAGTTGTTGAAGTCGAGGTGTCGCTGACTTCTCCCAATTCAAATTCAAAAACCCTTAGCTCTGAGAACACATGTTCTGGCGTAATAATGTCCAACATTTGTGATTCTCTCATTGCTACAGTCTTTATCAAATATTTGCTTGGAAGACTCCTAAAAATCTTTTTTTGACCATTTCCTTGTTGGTCAACTCCTTATCCAAAGATGCTAACTCTGTAATAAGCGACGTAAATCTCACATCCAGTTGATCTAGCGTCTCGCTTGGCAATATCTTAAACTGCTCAAATCTTTGCATGGCTATGGGGAGCTTGTTCTCTCTCATCTGTGCTGAACCTTCACATATTGTGGCTAACTTATCCCAAATTTTCTTAGTCGTAGAGCACGACTTAACCTTATTGAACAAGTTATCATCACCAATGGCTGTATAGAGAGCGTTCCATCCAACATTATCCAAAATAACCATCCGAAGTCGCTTCAGTCGCTCCAGGAGCTCTAGTGATGACTTTGAATATTCGAATTGGCTCATCTGAAATGATATCACACATTTCATCATCACAAGCACAAAGATAAGCAAATGCTTTGACCTTCCATGAGTCATAATTTGACTCGGTCAACTTAGGAACTTTAGAAAATGCCATTGAAAAATTAAAAGCAACTAAATTTGAAAAGGATCTAAACAAGCTGTTATGCTTGAAAATTTTAAAATTTCAATATTAACCGCTCTGATACCACTTGTTGGTTCCAAGTGGCATACGAAAGGGTCTAGAAAGGGGGGGGGGGGTGAATAGACCCTAAAGCCTTTTTCGACTTGAAAAATATTCGTATTAAAATTGGTTGGACGCTTGAAATTGTAGGCGCTTGACTGAGCGTCTAGTGAAGACTGTTTTTGAAAAGTTAACTTAGACTTCAAGATTTGAATTCTTTAACCAGATAGGTTTAAGCGTTTAGTTCTTTGATCAGTGTTAGCACAGCAAAATGATTTTAGAGTCTTCTCTTTGAAAGCATTAGCATCACCAAAAGTATTTTAGTTGCTTAGCGTTCAATTAAGCTTTACTTAACAGTTTTATGCAGTAATATAATAATATGGAAATTGACTGTAAAGTAAGGAACACAATATTTGTAAGGTTCGTTGGGTGGTGTAATCCCAACTACGTCCTTCTTTTCATCGAACACTTAGAGGCAATCCACTAAATTGATTCTCGAAGAGTCACACAGAGACTTCTACAAAATAGGGAACAAATGGATGTTGATGGCTTGAGCTCCTTGGTCACACAGATTTCTGCTACAAGACATCTATCCTCAGAAGACAATCTCGAGCTCCTTGGTCACACAGATTTCAGCTCCAATAAGGACCTTATTCAACAAGCTTCTTTTATTCAGATGAAAGGTGTTGAGAGTTTTGTCACGGGTTTGTTTGATGTTGGGAAGTTCAAACAACTTGGGATATTTCAATAGGAATTTAGGGTTCTTTTTAGAAGATGTTTGAGATATTCGTGACTGTCTTTGGAATGTATTTGAAAAGCTTGAAGGATTTTGGCTATAGAGTTTCTAAGCTTTTCTCTCAAATAATATCAGCAAAGTTTGGACCTTTTCTTGTGTATGTGAGTGTGTAATCTTGGTCTCTTTTTTTCGTAAGGTTTTTGCTGAAGGGTACTACTTATAGAGATTCTTGGGATTTGTCTGTTAGACACGATCAGGCGCGTGTGTCTCACGTAATGCGTCAAATAGTCCCTTTCTGACATTACTGAAATTTTGCAGGTTCCGATTAGATAGGAGCAAACTTGAACTCTGAAAAACTGACAGTCTAGTCAAAAGGTGGCTTGTCCACAAGTCATACTGTCTTGTTACATTTAATGCACTTATCAAGCAATTAATGCATTTTGAATTTCTTTCCCGTTGGAAATAAATGTCCGTTGGTGATTGCATTTAAGTCCTTGATAACATGGGTTTTGTCCTTCAGGTGAATCTGAAAGCTGGACGCTTGAGTCACTTGGACGCTTGAGTCATAAATCCTGAAATAGCCTTTAAGCGTTTGACAGACGCTTAAGACAAATCTTCATCTTCACTTGACTTCAGACGCTTGAATCTTCAACTTCATCTTTGATAGACTCACCGAGAATTCTATCAGCGACTCGGTATCTAATCCTAAGTCTAAAATTTGTAAAGATAAAAATTACAAGCCTAACAAACTAACAAACTTTTGAACGCTTATACAATATTTCTATGAAAACGTAAACTTACATTATTTTAGGGTCTAACATGAAATCCTATCTTGTCATCATCAAAACATCTAACATGAAATTTCTAACAGATAGTTTCAGAGGGTCCCTCTGTCCCGTAAAAGAACAAGACGCCTTTCATTTTTTCATCCTTGATTATCGATCTCTGTAAGAAGTCTCTGGTTCGGAAGGAGTTAGATGAGAATTTCGATGCCTCGGGACTTATGATAGAGTACACGGATACGGTTCGCCAGCCTAAAGGGAATAAGAGGCCTCGTCCTGCTCCGACTAGTGGCGAAGGATCGAGTAGGCATCCACAGGGGTCAGTTCCGTCACAGTATGCTCAGAGGCTGCTTTAGCACACAAGATGGCTCAGATTAGGATGGGCCAGTCAGTGATGATGGCTAATATGCAGATGCTGGCCCAATATCAGAGGCAGATGATGATTGCATCTGATATCTCTACTGGGCGACCCCCTTTCGATTATCCTGTAGTTCCCGACTTCCTTCCTCTCCCGACCACGACTGTGGATGAGCCGATGATTGAGATTCGGCTGATAATGAAGAGGATGTTGAAGAGGATGGTGGCGATGACAATTTAGAGGGTGATGATTTGGATGAGCTGTGATGGTAGTCCAACTTATGGATCCTTTTAGACATTTTTCTTTTTTTTTTTCTCGTTGGTTTTGTTTTTAGTTGTTTTATTTCAGATTTTGTTCTATTTTATTTCCTGCTTTGATGTTTTTGTGGGCATGTACATTCTGACTTATGCTATTATCTATCGGAGCTCCTTTTCTTCTGTCTTAGATTCTGGGTGTATGCGATTCAAATACTTACTTGAGATGAATGGAAAGCATGGATAGGAGAGTTCAGACGAGTGTTGAGCATTTTGGTAGGATCATCTTGATTTTAGGCTCAACCGACTACTCTTAGGTTTGCTTTTTCAGCATTCCGGTTCTATAAGTCCTTCTTTTACCCCTTTTCGCAGTTTGTGTTTAGATGTAACATTGAGGGCAATGTTAGGTTTAAGTTTGGGGGTGTTAGGTAGTGCTTCGTTATATTCATGTTCTGTGCTTATATTGAGAAATTTAAGAAAATCGAGCATGAAAAAAAAAATTTTTTTTAGCCACCAATTAATGCAATGAAATGGATTAACTTGAATTCGATGGCATGATTTCTTGATTTAATTGGAATTTAATGCAATACACATATCTTTACTGTGCTCGTGGGACCCTAGGTTATAGTAGATTTTCCATAGAAGAATCACAATTGCACAATAAGTAGAGGGTAGAGAAGTTAAGTGGATAATCATTCTGAAACACTTAAGGAATTTATCCCAGAAATATTAACTTAGATTCTTCTTAAGGTCATGAGTTCTGTAGTTGCTTCATATGCTTAATGAATAATGAATAAGGTTGATGATAATTGGTATGACTATAAAGCCAGGCTAATATGTACTGGACGTAAAAAGCTATATGCTTATAAACTATACTATTATGCTAATTTGAGCTTTGCTCAAGCAATTAAAGTTAAAAGTGAATGAAAGGTCTAGTTTTATTTCGTGGCCTTTGGCACTCGAGTGATTAAATTCGTAAGGAGTGTCTGGACACTTAATGCCCTAAAACTATCTAGTTTGCGAGTCATTGATTTAAAACTCGATACATGGGTGTCATAGAAAGCCTAAGGGAATAGAACATTGCACATGACCTAACCTTAATGAATTTGAATGGAAGTTTCGTGTGAGTTTAAAGTCTAAATTGGTTAAGTAATGAAATTTAAGTGGCTATGGAATTTTCTATGAGGCTTGTGCTTTATGATCGATTGACGATTAATAAATATGGGATTAATATTTGAAAAGTGGTAAGGATGCCTCTCGACTATAATGGCTTAGATTTAAAATCACTACACCCTTTGTAGGTCTTTTCGAATTGAGGTGTAACATGAGAAAGTATTTGATATGTGTATATAATTTTGAGCTTGAACGGTTGATGTTGCGCTATTGAGTCTTGTTAATTTTGTTGATTGGTTGTGGCAGAAATTTTTTGGATTTTGTGGGTATATCTTCTGCAAACCCTCATGAAACTAAACTCGTCCTCTCTGGTGACTTTGAGGTTTAAAGGCTTGTTGCACACGCTAAGTGCAACCGTTCACTATACGAAAGTGAGTCGTTTTTGTTTTTGTTTTGTTTTAGATTGATTTCTTGATCTTAGTTCCTTAAGTCTTAGTCTTTTTATTGCTCGGGACGATCAATGTTCAGTTTTGGGGTATTTATAAGTGTGAGTTTTACACATTTGAGAGGTTGATAATTGCGTGGTTTAAGGTCGATTATGTATAATTTATGCCACATATGCTTTTGATTTGTGTGTTAAATGAGTTTAGGGTGAAAATCATGACAATTGAGGAACAATGGACGAAAATGCAATATTTTAGTATTCTTAGAGACAGAATTTGAGGGAGTATCATTCAACAAAGTTTTAGATATCTGTATTACCTTCACATGGGAACTTGAATCACCTAAATCCGACATTGGAGAAAAACGTTATGTAGGAAACATGATTGCTGCGCAGAAGGCAAAATGAAACTGAATGTGAAGTACATACTTGGAACCTTTGAAGTACGTACTTGGAATCTGTGAAGTATGTATTTGAGCGCAGTCAACACCATTCAATCCACTTATGCCACGTCATCAAGTACGTACTTGAGAATTGTGAAGTACGTACTTGGCGAGCGGCTGAAAGTTTTTTTGCAAGTTTTTGACACCTAATGCATGCAAGTAGAAGACTTTTCTATAAATACCTCCTCTTATAACAGCAATAGGGTTCAAAAAATTCATTACTTTGAGAGACTTTTGAGCAAGGAGATGATCCAAGGCAAGGAGAAAGATGATTCTACACCGAGATTATTCATCAATCCGTAATAGGGAGAATTTTAGATTTAGTTCATTTGTCTATGAATAATTCTATATCTTTTATTGTTTTTCGCATTACGATTTTGAACTAATTTCATCAAACTAGGGCCATGTGAAGGCCGTATTATGATTTTATATATATGATATTGTTTTTCGTATTAATTCTACAATTACTTTGTGTATTGATTTGTGCTTAATTACTTGCATATGCTTGAAAAAATATATGTTAGGATTCAAAGAAATCATCACATAATTCGTAAACAATAAGGAGTTGCCCCTAGAAATAGGTAGAGACTCCCGGACGCTGTTAGCTAGATTAATCTGAAAAAATCCTTGAACTTGAATGCATGATTGTTGATTAGATTCTCGGATAGAGATATTTTAGGGAACCATCAATTAATCATAGGATTATTATTTCTAAGATATTGGGTAGTAATTAATTAGAGTTTTTTTTGCCAAAGCAATAGTAGTCTAATAATTTATAGAATAATTCGTATATCTAAATAAGTAATTCGGCTGAAGCATGTGCCTTAGTTGCTTTCTCACATAAGAATCTCAATCAATTTGCTAAGTCTCGTTTTCAACTTTTTACTGTTAATTAATCACAATCTTTTAAATTAATCTTAATTGCTTTTAAATTCTTAGCTTTAAATAATCTTGTTTCTGTGGGATCGATAACTTGGACTTAAAGTCCACTTTATTGCTGCACACAATCAGTCCACTTGCTGTTTTATACACGTAAGGATTTTTCGTGTCAAGTTTTTGTGCACCCTATCGGCTGTACACCCTCAGGGAGATCAGTAAGAGTCTGGACTTAGTTCGAATACATCGAATCCATCTCTACTTTCATGGATTCCATCCATTTTGCGAAATCAATATCAGTTGTTGCTTGCTCGTAGCTAGAGGGATCATCTCCATGGCTTCCATTTCCTACAGCAAACAAATATTGCTATTTATGAAGATAACCATATCTCTCAGGCAGTCGAGATACTCTACTAGAGTGTCGCAACGACGGTTGTGTCTTTTGAGTTTTAAGGTATGTTCTTTGTACTTGAATTGGTGTCTTCAAAGGGGATTCATTTGGTTCTTCTATTAGAACCAGTTTCCTACCTGCACCTCCTTCTCTAATGAACTCGTCTTTGAGAAAGAATGCTTGCAAAGCCACGATTATCCGATGATTGTTTGGTAGGTAAAACAGGTATCCCATGGAGTTAGTGGGAAAACCTCTGAATCGATCCTTGAGGGATCTTTCCTCTAGTTTCTCTACCTTAGTCTTCTTAACATATGTGTGGCAACCCCCTACTCTTACGTACTTAAGATTAGGTTTCCTTCCACACCACAACTCATATGGTGTTTTGGGAACAGATTTCGAGGGAAACTTATTCAATATGTGTACATCTGTAAGCAAAGCATGCCCCCACAATGAAACAAGTAAATCGGTGTAGCTAAGCATAGATCTTGTCATATTCAATAGAGTACGATTTCTGCGCTTAGCTACTCCATTTGTGACGCTTGCTAGGCAAGATCTTCAATTCCTACATCATCAGGATTAATCTTACTCGGTTCTTGGTTAGTATCAGCAAACACAACATGAATGGATTCTTCAACCTTAGATTTGATCTTATTTAGGATACGAAAACTCTTTCCGTTTTTGACATAGCCTAGAAAGATTCCTTCATCCGCTTTAGGATCAAACGTCTTTAAACTTTGGGATCCATTGTTATGAATGAAACATTTTGAACCAAATACATGAAAATATAAAACGTTAGGCTTACGTCCCTTCCACAACTCATATGGAGTCTTCTCATGTTGCTTGTTGATCATACACCGGTTCTGAGTGTAGCAAGCAGTATTGATAGCTTCGACCCAAAACCTTTGAGGCAGCTTAGAAGGATGCCATTTGGCTTGTGTAATGCCCCGGCCACTTTTCAAAGATGCATGATGGCTATTTTTCATGATATGGTTGAAGATTTCATGTAATGCTCAAATATCCTTAAGAAAACCACCACAAATCAGCTCCTCATGTGTATGTCCCCCCTAGTGTCCCCTCCACTACTCTTAAAGTGAGTAGTATAATTCCTTAAAGTAGATCTAGTAAGAAACATACTTATGACATCCCTCCCATACATGTGATGACCTCTTGGCTTTAAATGTTCCATTCCCCCATCAAATGATGATCTTTTGGCTGAAAGGAATCAAATCTCGGATGTGGCCACGCCTAGGCGCGGGAATTATGGCGCTCGGGCGCCCAAATCAGAATGTTGGGAGTATTTGCCTCTGTCTGGCGCAGTAATTGTATTTCCTTCATAACTCTCTCCACAAAACTCCAATTTGGATGATTCAAGTCCTCATTTGAAGCTAACACATAGTTCTACAACTTTGTAGAAGGAAAATTCATCCAATTCGGTCTCTAAACATACGGAAAAAGCGCTCGAACGTGGAAAGTGGTGTAGATATGGCGCCCGAGCGTGGGCAAAATGGCGCCTAGGCGTAGGGGTGCATAGCAATTTGTCCTAAACTTGTTTTATACGTCATTTTTCATCCCGTTCTTTGATTGTATCCATTTAAGACCTGAAATCACTTAATGCACGAATTAAACGCACATGTGGCAAGAATCAAGCGATAAATGAACCTAAGACATAAACGCAAAGGGGCTTAAAAACACGTAAAAATGCCTCTTATCAACACCCCCACACTTATCAATTGATCGTCCTCGAGCAATAAGAGTTTTAAGATAAGGAAACATCATCAATCAAAGAGAGAAACAAAAAGAAAACTACCTAACTCACTTTCGTGGAGTAAACGGTTGCATTTAGCGAATGCAACAAGCCTTTGAACCTTTTAGTTACCTCAAAGGACGAGTTATAGTCTCGTGAGGGTTTGCAGACGATATACCCACAAAATCGAAAGATTTTCAACCCCGATCACTCAACGTAAATTACAATGATTAATAGCACACAATGGTATGAATTCATCTGTTTAAGCTCATATTACAAATATATACACATCACACATTTGCTCATGTTACGCCTTAACATTGAAAAGATCATCCTAAGGGTGTAGTGTAATAAATCTCAAGTATTATAGTCAAGTGGCATTCTTACCACTTTTCAAACATTAACCCCATATTTATCAACTTTTGATTATTCACATGGTACGAGAATTGAATACAACTTCATAGCCACTTAAAAATTTATCACTTCATTCCACTTTCGGATTTATCTTATGCACTTTCAACTCGAAACATTAGAGGCTAGACCATGTGCAATGTTTGATCCTCTTAGGCTTTCTATGACACCCGTGTAACGAGTTTTAGGCCAATAACTCCTAAACCAGATGGCTTTAGGGTATCAAATGTGGAGACATTCCTAAGGGCTTAATCGCTCGAGTGTCAAAGGCCACAAAATCAAACTAGGTCCTTATTCACTTAACACTTGCATTGGCTTGAGCTTAGCTCAAATTAGCAAAATAGTACAGTATTCTAGGCATGGTGCTCTTCGCCCCCAGTATCTATTAAGCCTGACTTTTTCAGTCATACCAATTTTCAACCTCCTTTTATTATTATTAAGCACACGAAGTTAACTTCTCAACTCATAACACATGTGAAAATTCTAAGTTGATATTTCCGGGATCAAGCCTTTAAGTGTTTCAAAATGATTGCCCACTCAACTCCTCTACCTTCGATTTAGGTGCATATGTGAATCATCTTAAGGTTAATCTAGTCTAGTTAGGATCCCATAAGCAAGGAACGATGTGTATAGCCATTTAAAAACCAAATTGATAGAGAAAACATACCATGTATTCAAATTAACCATACTCAATGCCTCAAGTGAAGGGTTGAAATTCTATCCAAAAAAAAATAAATTAAAATTGCACACATTTCACATGTAGAGGTACAGCACCCCCCAAACTTGGACCGAAATATGTAAAACATGAATCAACATGACTATAATGGATCTAGTATACCCCTCACACTTATCATGAACATTGTCCCCAATGTTTGAAAAAGAAAAGGGCAAAGTACACGTCACCATAGGGAAGCTGAAAAGCAAACCCGAGTCCACTTAAGGCAATCAAGTCCACGGATGGCAATCACTGTGTCGATCACTACATAGGTAAAAAAATGCTAGCCATACAGAGCATCAAACATTGGATAGAATAGAATAAAACAAAACGAGATAAACAAAAAAATGAGAAACATGCATGGAAAGTAAACATCAAGCATCCAAACATAAAACATAAAATATCCAACATCCCAACAAAAGATATCCAAAAATAAAAAGAAACAGGCATGGAAATAAAACAAGATAAGCCTAATCGGTGGTGCCAAAACGGTCAATGTAATCCTCATCCTCTCCGCCGAGATCATCCAAATCAATCAACGGGCTACCCTCATCATTATGAACCTCATCATCACCTCCTTCAGGAACGAGAGCACCTGACTCGTGCATATCTGCGGGCTGCTGAGGCGGGGGGTGCGGGTAAGGTGGAGGAGCAGAATAATCAAACGGCCCCCAACCGACAAACGCATCATGCTCTACAAAAAGCTGACGGAAATAAGCACAAGTGTCGGACATGACCACCCTCATCTCATCTCGCAACTCCTCCCTCAATTCATCCTTTAATTGTCTAATGGCGGCGGCATCCATAGGTGGAAACTGTGGGGAGCTAGTAGACCGGGATGAAGACGGGCGAGGCCTCTTGGAAGTAGCTGGTGGTGGAGGAGCCTGGGAGTCGTCATCTACCACGGTGAGATAAGAACCAGGAAGCTCAGTACGCTCCAAAGGAAATGTGGGAACCTTAGCCGCCTTGCATAAAGCTGTGATCAGTGACGGGAGAATGATGGGAATCTTCCGAGTGGGACCTTCTCCCTTTTGCTTAGCCAATTCTTTGTTAATCAACGGCCCTAACTCATTCTTCAACTTCCTAAAGTGGTCCGTCAAAGACTTGTGGATTACCCGGGCAAAGTCCACAGCTTTCTTGGACATGATAGCGTAGATGAGGGTGGCCCGTTCCTTGTTTGCCTCTGATCGATTGGTACTCGGCATTAAATTGAATCGGATGAAGTCGAGCCAGAAAGCAGCCTCGGGTAATAGAGCCCTACGGGGGACATGAGCTTCTCCGGGTACCCATTCCCACCCCTCTCGGCCAATAACCTGCAAAATATCCGACAGGCTAACTCGGAGGCGCCCTGCATTGTAAAGAGTGGTGAACTCGCATGTCTGAGGGGTCAGGGTGCCTATGCTCTCCCTAATCTGTCTCAACTCATAATTGACATGTTTGCCCCCGACCAAAAGGGTAGTTCCCAGCCATCCTCGTGTCTCAATCTCATCATAAACCCCGGAGCTGAAAAATTCCAGAACCCAAGGAAGATGAATGGCCTCGGGCTTTTGACAGAAAAACTGTAAGCGATGAAACTGTATCAATTCGTGCACAGAGGGCTGTCCCCGGGTGGTTAAATAGTGCTCCTTAATAAGGGTGCGGGGGGTGCTCAAACTCTGACACATAATTTGGACTTGGGGGTTTTCAAAACGGGTATTATCGGGAGTCTCGGGCTCATTAGAGGAACCCTCACCCACTTTTTTCTTACCCTTTGACGGTCTGTTGGTAGTTCTCATCATTTGCAACAACAATTATCAACTTCTCAACTACTCAAATCAACCCAAATGCAACCAACCAAATACAACAATAATCAACGCCCAACAACACACCAAAATCAGAGAGCAACCCACACTCTAGCAACAATCCACGGATTGAACCGATTCCTCAATTCTTTAAGCAATAATCCACAATTTAATCAACAAAATAACATCCAATTTCAACAACAACAACAACCCACAAATTCAATTTCAACCCACAAATTCAATAAAAGCCCTCAAATGCAATAACAACAAAAATTCAATCTACAATCGGACAATGCCCCAATTAATCCTCAAAATATAACGCAAGGCACCTACTCGTCGGCTATGAATCGGAAATGGAAGAAGGGTAAAGCCAAAACTCACCTTTTATCCCCAAAATTTTCGCACCGAGTCGATGTGAAAGAAGAGCCTCTTGTGCAACGAATTATGTTGATGGAAAGTGGCGGTGAAATACGGTGGAAATGGCCGGAAATGGTGAGAGAGTCGCCGGAAATCGCGTGGGAGAGGAGTTGTGAAGATTTTGGGAGAATTTTGACCGTTTTGACCCACATATGTGTTTAAATCAGAATCGGGCGCCTAGGCGCGCGTGTTTGGGCGCCTAGGCGCGCGACACAGCGTACCTGGATTCTTTTGGGTGGTAATGCCCGCGCCTAGGCGGGCGTTGTTCTGCGCTTGGGCGCCCCTTTCAGAATCGGGCGCCTAGGCGCCTGATTTCTCGGCGCTTGGGCGCCCCTTTCAGAATCGGGCGCCTAGGCGCCTGATTTCTCGGCGCTTGGGCGCCCCTTTCGGAATAGTTTTGTAAAGAATTTCATTTCCTGTTTCAAAAGGGAAGAGACAAAACACTTAAAACACAAACTAACAAAGATGTAAGGTTAGAAAATAAAGCAACAAACGGAATAATAAGGGAAAAAGAAAAGGAAACGGAAAGAAAACATGGGTTGCCTCCCAAGAAGCGCTAGTTTAGAGTCATTAGCTCGACTGAAAGCGAAGAATCACGAAGGGTCCGCGAGGATGAAGGACTCTTTGTCTCTTGGTCCATCCATCCCTAAGTAAGGTTTTAGACGTTGAGCGTTGACCAAGAAAGTATGTCCTTTATCTGTTGTAAGCTCAACGGCGCCGGATGGATAGACCTGGGAAATCAAAAATGGGCCCGACCATCGAGACTTAAGCTTCCCGGGGAAGAGTCGGAGTCGAGAGTTGTATAGCAACACCCGCTCTCCCTTGTGGAATTCCCGGGGGAGAATATGTTTGTCATGCCACATTTTGGTCCGCTCCTTATAGAGTTTTGCGTTCTCATAGGCAAGATGACGCCATTCTTCGAGCTCGTTGAGTTGTAGCAAACGTTGTGTACCTACACTTTGAGAGTCAAAATTTAGAAACTTAATGGCCCAATAAGCACGATGCTCGAGTTCAACGGGCAAGTGACATGTTTTGCCAAAAACAAGACGATACGGGGACATGCCAATTGGGGTTTTATAGGCGGTCCGATAAGCCCAAAGAGCATCATCCAATTTAAGGGACCAATCCTTTCTTGATGCGTTGACAGTTTTTTCTAAAATACGCTTAATCTCCCTATTCGAGACCTCCACTTGGCCACTAGTTTGTGGGTGGTATGGGGTCGAAATTTTATGCTTCACCCCGTACTTGGTCAATAAAAGTTCAAATTGCCTGTTGCAGAAGTGGGTGCCCCCGTCACTAATGATGGCTCGGGGAGTTCCAAATCGAGTAAAAATATGCTTCTTCAGAAAACGAGTGACAACCCGAGCATCATTAGTAGGCAGGGCCACGGCTTCCACCCATTTGGAGACATAGTCTACCGCAACAAGAATATATTTATTTGAACAAGAACTGGGAAAAGGGCCCATGAAATCCACACCCCATACATCAAACAACTCACATTCTAACATGCTATTTAAGGGCGTTTCATGATGTTTAGAGATGTTCCCCATTCGTTGACAGCGATCACAAGATTTGACATAATGATGTGCATCTTTAACAAGAGTAGGCCAGAAGAAACCAGATTGGAGGATCTTAGCTACAGTTTTGGAAGGCCCAAAATGGTCACCTACCGCCATATCATGACAATGAGATAGGATAGCATGCACGTCCGTTTCGGGTATGCAACGTCGAATTAAACCATCTGCACAAACTTTGAATAAAAAGGGTTCGTCCCAAAGATATTGCTTTACATCAGATAGAAATTTCTTCTTTTGATGAAAAGTGATATCCGGGGGAAGACGGCCCGTAACAATGTAATTGGCAAAGTTAGCATACCAAGGTGAAATTTTTTCAGAAATAGCAAGGAGGTGTTCATCTGGGAATTCCTCACGAATTGGTGTCTCATCTAACGGATCATTCACTAGCTCTAATCGTGAGAGGTGGTCGGCTACTACATTTTCGGTGCCTTTCTTGTCTTTTATCTCTAAATCAAATTCTTGGAGTAACAAAATCCACCTAAGGAGTCTTGGTTTAGCATCTTTCTTGGCAAGCAAATATTTTAAAGCCGAATGATCGGTGTAAACTATCACTTTGTTTAGCACGAGGTAAGAGTGGAATTTATCGAATGCAAAGACTATGGCGAGTAATTCTTTTTCCGTGGTGGCATAATTCAATTGTGCATCGTTAAGAGTTTTACTAGCATAGTAAATGGTTCGAAATACCTTTTCCTTCCTTTGGCCAAGGACCGCTCCAACCGCGGTGTCACTCGCATCACACATCAATTCGAATGGTAAGCTCCAATCGGGGGATGACATGATAGGGGCGGAAACTAAGCGTTCCTTCAAATCAAGAAAGGCCTGCATACAAGAAGAATTGAAATCAAAAGGTGCATCTTTAACAAGCAAATTAGACAACGGTTTCGCAATTTTAGAGAAATTCAAGATGAATCGCCTATAGAAACCAGCATGCCCGAGAAAACTCCTAACAGCTTTTACCGATGTGGGCGGGGAAAGTTTTTCAATGACCTCAATCTTGGCTTGGTCCACTTCGATCCCTTTTTGAGAGATCTTGTGGCCAAGTACAATCCCCTCCCGGACCATTAAATGGCATTTTTCCCAATTCAAAACAAGGTTGGTTTCTTCACAACGTTTAAGCACAACATTTAGATGAGCAAGACAGATATCAAAAGTTGTTCCAAAAACAGAAAAGTCATCCATAAAAATTTCAAGGAAATCTTCAACCATATCATGAAAAATAGCCATCATGCATCTTTGAAAAGTGGCCGGGGCATTACACAAGCCAAATGGCATCCTTCTATAAGCAAATGTGCCATAAGGACAAGTGAAAGTGGTTTTCTCTTGGTCCTCAGGATCTATGGCAATTTGATTATAGCCGGAGTAACCATCTAGAAAACAATAGAAATCATGCCCGGCTAATCGTTCAAGCATTTGGTCAATAAAGGGGAGGGGGAAATGATCCTTACGTGTGGCATCATTCAACTTACGGTAATCTATACATACACGCCACCCACTAATTATACGAGTTGGGATAAGCTCATTATTCGCATTCTCAATTACCGTTATCCCCCCTTTCTTAGGCACCACTTGGGTAGGGCTCCCCACGCACTATCAGAAATAGGATAGATTATACCTGAGTCGAGCAGTTTAATCACTTCCTTCTTTACTACCTCTTGGATTTGTGGGTTTGATCTCCTTTGGGGTTGGCGTGTAGGCTTGGTGGAGTCCTCCATAAGTATTTTGTGCATACATATCGCTGGACTAATGCCTTTGATGTCCGCAAGTTTCCACCCAAACCCGTTTGTGAGATCTCAACACCGTCATTAATTGCTCTTCTTGTGATCCTGAAAGAGATGAGGAAATGATCAATGGGAGTGTTTTCGTCATCGTTCAAGTAACATATTTAAGGTGGGAGGGGAGGGGTTTGAGTTCGAGAGAGGGGGGTTCTTCAATAGATGGGCGAGGTGATCCTGACAATGATCTATCAACTTTGATGAATCCTCCCGAATGAGAGGAAGATTTGTACTCCAAGCTTAGAACCTTTTCCACTAGATCATCTTTCTCCGAGTCCACTTGCATGGATTTCATAAGATTCTGTTCGAGAGAATTTTCAATTGTATTGTCCTGTAAATACTCAACAATCAAATGGTCAAATGTATCAATTCGATAACACGAGTCATGATCAATAGGATGTTTAAGGACTTTGTAAACATCAAAGGTAACTTTGTCATCGCCCACATTCAAGGTAAGCTTACCATTAGCAATGTCAATTACCGCCTTACCCGTGGCTAGGAATGGTCTCCCTAGGATTAATGGTACCTCCACATCTTCTTCCATGTCGAGTACTACGAAATCAACGGGAAATAAAACTTGTCGACTTGGACAATAACGTCTTCGATTATCCCCTTGGCCTCTTGATCGATCGGTCGGCTAGTTGAAGGCTCATTGAGGTCGGCTTGGGATTTCCAAGGCCTAGCTTTTTAAACAGTGAGTATGGAAGAAGATTGATGCTGGCCCCCGAGTCACATAACACCTTCTTGAATGATAGGGATCCAATTGTGCATGGGATTGTGAGACTCCCGGGATCTTGGAGCTTAGTTGGCAATTTATTGAGTAATACGGCGGAGCATTCTTCCGTGAGGCACACCGTCTCATTCTCTTCCCACTTCTGCTTGTTGGAGAGTATGTCCTTGAAGAACTTCACATAATTCGGCATTTGGAGAATGGCGTCAATAAACGGAATATTAATTCTCACTTCCCGAAGGATTGCCAAAATTCGAAGAAAGCTCGGATCCATCTCCTTTTTCTTCTTTTTGTGAGCATTTGGGAAGGGGAGACGAACTTCGATAGGGGGAGAAAGCGTTGGATTAGACGGATGAAAACCCACAGAAACAGTAGGGGCCCTGGGCGCGTATATCGGCGCCTAGGCGCGGATCTGTTGGCGCCTGGGCGTGCATTTCTGGGCGCTCGGGCGCGGGATGCAGAACATATGCATCTGGCAGGTTTGTGGGTGGCGCCTGGGCGCGTATATTGGCGCCTAGGCGCGTATCTGTAGGCGCCTGGCGTGCATTCGGGGCGCTCGGGCGGGGATGCAGAGAGTTTTGTCCAGAACAGGTTATCAGGCGCCTGGGCGTGCATGTCTGGGCGCTCGGCGCGGATGTACTGGCAGTGTCATCTCCAATTGTTTGCCACTTCTCAAGGCTATGGCATTGCATTGGGCCTTCGGGTTCTTTTCCGTGTCGCTTGGGAGAGTCCCCGGGGCTCTACCGTTAACCGCATTAGAAAGTTGCCCTACTTGTGTTCGCAAATCCTTCATCTCCATACACATATCCTTTATCATACTCCGAAGTTCGTTGAAAGATGTATCGGACTTTTTCATGTGAGCATCCAGTTTCTCATCGATTGTGGGAGGTCGCATTTGCACTTGACCTTGACCTTGTCCATTGAAATTGCCTTGCCTCGGGGGTGGGTTATTGAAGGGTGGTCGTGGAGCTTGATAGATCCCCGGTTGATAATCCCCGGTTGTGCGTTCTGTGCGGGGTTGGGCCTTTTTGGAAAATTCTCGGGTATATGAAAGTTCACCCGAGGTTTATTTTGATTCCCCACATAATTAACATTGCCAACCTCCGGTTCCAAGACTACTACTTCCTCAACTACTTCCTCAATACAAGCAACCTTTTAGAGGATGAGGCCTCTTCATCGTCGGGGTAAAGCTCGTCTTCTCGGGCCAACTGTTCGACTTTGTCCCATACACTTTGACAGTCTAACCCAAGGAGATCTCCTCCCGCACCCGCGTTGAGTCTATGCCGAATACGTGACCTAACCCCATCATAGAAATGGAGTACTTGTTCATTCAACCCAAAATTATGATCGGGACATTTACGGAGCATGCCCTTATATCTAGCCCAAGCCTCGGCTAAAGATTCATTGCTCCTTTGCCTAAACCCTTTTATATTACTCCGTAGCTCATTGATTTTTGAGGGTGGAAAGAATTTATTTAAAAAGGCATCGACCAACTCACTCCATGTTGTAATAGATTGTGGAGGTAAGGATTTGTACCATGTTGTCGCCCTATCCTTCAATGAGAAATGGAAGACTCTTAGACGAATCGCATCAAGATCACGTGGGTGATATTGAATGGTCACAAGAGCCTCATCTATGGTTTCCAAATGAGCGTGTGGTGATTCGTGCGGTTCTCCATAGAAAGGATCTCCTTGCACCATATTAAAAATGTGAGCCGGAATGTGGTAGTTTGGTGTGAAGAAATTAGGCACGACTACGGGCCCCGGAATGGTATGGACCCTAGGTGGTAAGCTACCCCGAACCGACGGGAGTTGTGGAGGAGGTACCGCTTGCATGGCTTGTAGAACACCTTGTAACCACTCCCTAGTTTCCGGTGAGTTCATGTCCGGGAAATTTCCATTTGGGTTTTGGTTGAGATTATTGGCCATTTCTCTTGCTCGCCTACTAGTCCTAAGAACTCGTTCAATTTCGGGCTCCAACTCGTATAGAGGCTTGTTTGAGGAGCGGGTCATGCACCTCAAGAACCTAACAATTAAATACAAGAACAAATTAGACTAATCACGAAAATAAAAGAAATCAAGAAATGAACGAAAACTAAGAATTATAAAAAATGTAAACGAAAATAAAAAAAAAACTAAATAAACAAGTCCCCGGCAACGGCGCCAAAAACTTGACACGCTAAAAGCTAACGTGCTATGATAGCAAGTGCACTAGACGTGTGTAGTAATAAGTGGACAAAAAGTCCGGGTTGTCGAACCACAAGGACTTGAATTCTAGTTAATGATTTTCGATAAAAGATAAGACAATTAAAGTAAAGTGCAAGAAAAAGATTAAACAAAACGAACCAAAGAGAAACGTACTATAGATTTAATCTCACGTATGATAAATGACTAAGGCACATGCTACAACCGAATCTACTCGTCAATATATATGAGCTACTCTTCGAATTATTAGACTCCTATTGCTTTGGTGGAAACTCCTAAATTAACTATTACCCGATGTCTCGGCACATAATAATCCTATGATTAATTGACGGTTCTCTAAATATGTCTATCCGAGAATCTAATCAAAAATCACGCATTAACGTTCTAGAGCTTCCCCGAACGAATCCGGCTAACAACACCCGGGAATCTTTACCTATTTCTAGGGCAATCCCTCATTTGTTTCGGATGATGTGTTAATTCTCTTGCACCCTAATCTATTTTCTCTCGAACAACTAGATTAGGCAAGATAGCAAGCATATGGTGATCAAACACATGATTGGAATAAAAGCATAGAATTAACACACAAAGCAATAGGAGAATTAATACAAAGAGCAACTTCACATATATTGATTCATAAATTTGGCCTTCACATGGCCTTAGTTCTACAATATTAGCCTCTCATCAAAGCCTTAAGAAAATCTAATACAACATATACATACTCATGGAAATAAACATGTAAATGCAAATAATTAAAACTCCCTCAATTGATTGATGATGGATCTTTGCTCTTGATCTTCAATCCTTAGCTCCTCTCTCTTTGTTCCCCTCCAAAAGTGATGAAGAAATGGTGATGAATGATGATGAGTGAAAAGTGATGGAAAATGCCTCTCTCTCCTCCCTCCTCCAAGACTCGGTCAATTGCTCAAAATCCTTAAGAAGACCACCACAAATCAGCTCCTCATGTGTATGTCCCCTAGTCCCTACTCCTTTAAAGTGAGTAGTATAAATTCCCTAAAGTAGATCTATAAGAACATACTTATGACATCCCTCCCATACATGTGATGACCTCTTGGCTTTAAATGTTCCATTCCCCCATCAAATGATGATCTTTTGGCTGAAAGGAATCAAATCTCGGATGTGGCCACGCCTAGGCGCGGGAATTATGGCGCTCGGCGCCCCATCAGAATGTTGGGAGTATTGCCTCTGTCTGGCGCAGTAATTGTATTTCCTTCATAACTCTCTCCACAAACTCCGATTTGGATGATTCAAGTCCTCATTTGAAGCTAACACATAGTTCTACAACTTTGTAGAAGGAAACTTCATCCAATTCGGTCTCTAAACATACGGAAAAAGCGCTCGAACGTGGAAAGTGGTGTAGATACGGCGCCCGGGCGTGGGCAAATGGCGCCTAGGCGTAGGGGTGCATAGCAATTTGGCCTAAACTTGTTTTATACGTCATTTTTCATCCCGTTCTTTGATTGTATCCATTTAAGACCTGAAATCACTTAATGCACGAATTAAACGCACATGTGGCAAGAATCAAGCGATAAATGAACCTAAGACATAAACGCAAAGGGGCTTAAAAACACGTAAAAATGCCTCTTATCC